>ML783157.1:191644-252031 GCA_009831015.1 Picea engelmannii | reverse complement strand
TTTTTTTTTTTTTTTTAAATTTCAATTCTTCTTGTTTTCTTATTTTTTTAGTTTTTAATTGATCGTAAAAAAATGAATTATATCTTTCTGGTAAATATTTTAAAATAGTGTTATTTACCTACAATTATTTTCTATGTATTGAAGTAAAGGTAGAACAATGTGTTAAAAATGATATTTTCCACTCTATTTAGAATCATAACTTAATTAGGGACACACAATTATATGAAATATCTTAATTTAAAAAAAAAATGGTGTATAACATTTTTATCAATGGATGGAGCATGGAAATATGATTAAAACCACCATTGAAAAATAAATAAAAATTAGAAAAGTTTGAAAATAGATGAAAAAACACAGTTGACAAAAAAATAAAAAATAAATTTTGAACAATTTGAAAATAAATGAAAATACAAGAATTTAAAAACAAAACAGTGGAAACCTTATGTATCAGAAAATTTAAAATATCAAAAAACCACCTAAAAAGGGAGGAGTGTGCTACCGATAGCACCATTTTTAAAAACAGGGTAAAAAACTTGACCCCCCCAAATACGAGAACTCTGTAGAGTTCTCGTTAAGTTGGTAACTATGTTCATATTTTCTCTCGGAAGATGAGGGCACACCCTGCTCCCATGTTTCCTGTCATCACAGTTGGTCCCTTCACCAAGTGGGGGTTTGATTACACTACATGCAACCCCCCTTTAGCAAGGGGGCACCGTTAAATCATCATAGCAATAGACTACTTCACAAAGTGGGTTGAAGTTATGCCAACGTTCAAAGATGATGGCGAGACATCAACTCTCTTCTTGTTTAACTAGATAATAGCAATGTTCGGCATCCTGAGAGAGATTGTCACTGACCATGGAAATGAATTTTAGAATAAAATGATGTCCGAGTTTATGTCAAATCTTGGGTTGAGGAAAGAACATTCATCACCCTACTACACACAAGAAAATGGTCAGGTGGAAGCTATGAATAAGTCCCTTAAGACTATTCTACAACGAACGATCAATTCAGCCAAGTCAAATTGGCATTTGATGTTGTACTCGACATTATGGTCCTACCAAACATCTTTTAATACTGCAACCGATTTCTCACCTTTTCAACTCGTTTTCGGGATGGAATCAGTCTTGCCTATAGAGTGCCATATCCCGTCTCTAAAGTTGGCAGTACAGTTATCACCAAACACTTTACCGCTTGAAGAGCATTTAATATATCTTGAGCAGCTCGATGAGTAGAATCAGTATGCAACCTTGGCCAACGAGGCTCACAAAAAAAAATTCAAGTGTCAATATGATCTGTTTGTTCACCCTCAGATTTTTTCTGAAGGTGACCTTGTCCTGGTCTATGACCAAGATAAGGATCCCCTGGGGGAAGGCAAGTTCAAACCCATGTGGTTCAGACCTTTCATCGTGAAGGAGGTTATAAATAAGGGTTCTTATCGTCTGGTGGACTTTAAGGGAAATTCTTTGGTGTAGCCTAGAAATGGGCTCTACCTCAATAAGTATTGCTCATAGGTGGTTCGCCTTGGGTGACTTCTTGTACATATGTNTTTTTTTTTTTTTTTGTCTTTTTGGTTTTATGGATGTGTCATTCTTGATGTCATCGTTTTCGCTGTGGAAGATGTCAAGTGAATCCGAGGTGTTCATTGGGTTTGCGGACGATGCTATCCAACACACTGGAAGGTTTTCTTTCACAGCTTGGGTGATTTTCACACCTCAAGGATAGTTGTTATCTTCAAGAGGTATCTGTTTAGGTGATGCCACAAACAATGTCACCAAATACAACATAGTTTTAGAGTTGCTTCATAATTCTTTGTCGCATGGTATCTCTCACCTCTGGGTCTACTTAGACACTCAGCTAGTTGTGTCTCAATTAAATAAGGTTTACCGTGTTTACGATCCTACTCTACATTGGCGGTTCCTTAGGGTACGTCTCTTAGAATGAAGCTTTAATTACATTATGTATATCCATGTTCCTAGGAGATAGAATCAAATCACAGATACTCTAGCTAATCATGTATTATATTGGCACATTGCACACATGTAAGAACACACACACACATGCACATGTAAATACATTTGTAATTAAATATAATCCATAAGACATAAAAATATGTAAATACGTATGTATATATTGAAAGTATCAGAGTACATAGGTGGGTGAAAGAGCCTCAAAAATATATGTCCATTAAGAGTCATGGGGATTATGCCCTAAAAACTATACAAAAATGCCCCCGACACATAAGTAGACCAACCTAGCTAAGGGAAAGGCCTGTTGGCCCTTCCGTAGTGAACAATGACATTTTCCAAACTCCAAAAAAGTTGGACCTAGGTCCATGGCACCCCAACTACATGAGGTTGCATCGATGGTGGAAGATCTTCGATATCTTCCATAGGGACTGTGCAAGTGAGAAGAATGAGGTTTCTCTCCACCTGTCTCAAAAATCTCTTAGCCTCACCAGATGGAGGTCCCCCTACTGTTGGTCCTCTGGCCACTACTAGTCCTCACTCTGGTCAAGGACACCACCTGGTCCTCAAGAAGTCTACTGGATGCATTGGCCCCACATCTGTACATAAAAAATACATAGTTTTCAGATACTCTGATACACATAAAAATGATATATATATAAAAATAAATAAAAAATTAAATAACTTTGAAAAACAAACATACCTAACTCTTCTCGTTCTACCCTGGGAGGTACAGGAATATCAGGATCCCTGGAGAAGTTGATCCCGACATAGGGGTAGTCCTCTCTAGTCAAAATCTATCGATACCACCAGTCTAAAAATGTATCATCGAAGGCCTCAATGGTCCTCCCTCCCCCTTGTCGTGGCAACAACGCCGTCCATCTACACACTGCAAGGAGAGAGGCCACGTGACCTCGTACTGTCTCTCGTGGACTGAGACTGGGTACCCTCTCGAAGAAAAATGAACACAAAATAGTCCCAAACCCAAAGTTTTTGTTTCTCTACCCACGACACTCTGTTAACTGTCTCTTCATGCAATCTAGCGTGGTTGTGCTCTAGTTGAAAACTTGTGCATTTAAGTACTAAATCACACAATTCATGTGCATCCGGGAGGCCTAATGTAAGACCGCAGATCCAGTGATCCAACCAACAAGTGAAAATATCACTTTCAGTGATAGGTTTGAAATATTGTGGATCGACATCTGAGAACCCACTTTATCTATGTCAGCTTCGTAATGGAGTACACTCAACTCCTCAATGTTGTGAGACCCAGGAGGAAAAACACAAAAGTTGATTGGTTCCCCTCTCCTTGAGAGGCCAGTCAGAAAATTAATATCCTCAGTTGTTGGAGTCAACGACTATCCTTCGAGCATAAATGCCTTAGCGTTAAGGTGCCAGTAATCTACCAAGGCACTCAACAGCCTGGGTCATGCCCACATGTATGGACACTGGAAGAATTTCAACAAACCACATTGTGCTAATGTGGCGAGAGAAGCGGGGTCCTATGTGACCAAAGAATCAATGTCTTCGTGCTCCCTTTCTCTCCAATGAACGTACAACCTGCAAAATGACAATTTCAAAGGGGACTTAACTCTTGATTTTTAATTTTTTCCATATGTTTAGGGGTGTACATGGGCTATATTGAGCACAGTCGTGTATGCACGTGGGTAGGTTGCTTTATGAATGCAGGCATTTGCATGTTGTCCTTGGACAACCCACGTACATGCAGGGCCACACCTTTTTAAAAGTGTGCGCTCCCACAAAAAACTAAAATGAACTAAAAGAGAAGTATTGAATTGCAAGAGGGGTTGTTTTATACTTACTTGGTCCAAGCATAAGTTTGTTTCGTCCACTGAAGCTCTCGAAATCAACTCTTTTGGCAAAGGGGTGTTTTTGACTTTTTGGTCAATTCTCAATTTACAATGGTGATAATGAGCTGCCATCTTCTAGTTATAGATTTTTTGGACCCTTTTTGTCATTTTTTGGACCCTTTTGTCATTTTTTCTAGCTTAAAAATAGTTTAGTATGGCTCTTGAGTTTCTTATGGGATGTTACGATACGTGTTACTTTTGGTATTAGGGAACTTTTTGAGAGTTGAGTCATTTTTAAAAGTCCTTTGGTAAAAATTCATTTTTCAACTTTTTGCATCTAAGTTAGGATTCCACCTCCACTTTCTGCATCTCATTGTCTTTTTATATTTTCCATAGGATTGACCCCACCAAATTGTGACACGAAACCATCATTGTCTCTTTTGAAGTGTCGTAATTTAGTGGTAGAGCCTGTGTTTACATGGATTCCCTAGTTAGATCCTCATTGCTTTTGGTGTCCATGCCATCATTAATAACTATAGGCTTGGGAGTCCTTTCTAGTTTTTCCTGATTACGAGTTTGAGCCTCATTTGCATGATTCATCATCACTCTTGACCTCATCCTCAAGACTCCCAAACAATGATGAGTATTCTTTAATCCCTTTTCAGAGTCTTTAAACATGAAAAGATTGCCGAGCGATCTTGTTTCCCTTCACGCTCGCCAAACTAAAATTTGAAGGCATGTCTGTCCAGTGGTAGTTTACCCCTTTTTCGGTCCAGATGGTCAATTGTATGAACAAAGGTATACTATAGGAACTTCGGTTTTCTATAAGAGTATCCTCAGGTATATGTTTAACCCTTTTTCGGGTCCGAGGGACTAACATTACTAAAAAGGAACCCCCATGAAGTCCATAGTTAAGCTCTTTTCAGAATCCCTAAAAGTGAAAAGATCATTGAGTGATCTTGTTTCTTCACACTCGTTAAACCGGTCCAGAAGAACATCCCCTCTGGATTCCATAGTTAAGATCTTTTTAGACTCCTTAAATATGAAAATATTGTTAAGTGATCTTGTCTTTATCACACTCGTTAAAATGGTTTTGAATAGATGTCTTTCGGTGCTATTTTATCCCTTTTTCGAACTGACTAGACTACCTTCGAAAAAGGTACCCCAGTAGAGTTTCCTTTTACACTTTTTGAGACTCTATAAAAATGAAACAACAATGAGCTTACCTTCTCTAGGATCATTAAAATTACATAGAAGGACGTTATCATTGTGTCTTATTAATCGAATTTTCATTCCTGTGTCTTTGGCCTAATCTTGGCTCCATGTTTCTCTCGACTGAACCATCTGAAGCATGCCTTATACGCAAGCCTTGTAGCACTTTGCCTCTGCATCTTGACACCTTGACCCATGGAGGATTTTTCTCAAGTATCCTTTTCCTACATATGTCTCCTTGCTCTGAGCATCAATGTGTTCCTTGCACTTGGAACTAGTATGTATGGGACACTCATTCCTCCTTTGTAACGTAGCATTCTTTTATTCTCTTTCAAGCTTTCCAAAATTATTGAAAAAGAAAAAAAAATCAAATATACCCCAAAAAGAGGAAGGGAAAAGTATTTTCTTTTTATTGGTAGCACAATGAGTCGCCCTTGGACAAAGCACATCTTTCCATTTGTTTGTCAAGGTCTGGGATTTAATATGACCTTAGGAAGTTGTTATTTCTACATAGAGTTGTGTCCTCTCTCATTTGGTTATCTTTCCAAACATATGGAGAGTTTTCATTTCCTCATGCATCGTGAACTTATGTCAATTCCATGTTGACTGAGTCTCATCATTTGTCATGCTTTTTTCCAAGGGCATTTTTACTAAACTTGAGTCGACCCTTCTGGAGTTTGTCTCTTTTCTTCATGCCTGACCACCCCGAAATACCAATCAAGTCCTTGTTCAAAATCAATGAAGTTCTCTGCCTGATCACCGAGATCCTCTTGTTTGTTCCTGACGAGCCATCAAATACCTCTAGGTAGTGAAGTCATATATTGATATTACACTCCTACCCAAGTTTTGAATATCTTGAAGTTGTTTCCCGAGCTTTGAAGGTTTCATCTCCAACCATCAGGCGTCATTAGCTTCTTGAAGATGGATACTATACATGTATATCTTTTGATTTTGAGATGTAGATCCGATGTGTATTTCTCATAGCTACACTTTATATAGTTATATGACATGGATCTATAGTGTATTTGATTGATAGCCATGATTTTATTTCATCCCGAGCATGGGTATGCCTGCCTCAGTGAGACAAATTATTAATTTGCAGATGGCACCTCTTGAACTCTGGTCTCTAGGCTCACTCGCTTCGTACATTTGTGAATATTTGTAATGTATTTCGGTCATCTGATGCTCTTCTGACCTCACCCATTAGGGGTCATCTGTTATAATCCTAAATTGCACCATGCATGCATACCTGGCATCAAGCCATATTACTTGCTATTGTTTCCAAGCCATCATTGAACAACTTTTCTAAAAAACCATATTTTTGAATATGTATGTGCCCTACACCACTACTTCCCATGTACACATGCTTGTTGCACAATTAAAACTAGCATATACTCAAAAAAAGCACAAAAATTAAAAATTTGCAAAGGGATACGGGTTTTCGGGCAATTACCTAACCATTTCACTGCCCATAGCCAGTCACCCAACCAAATAACTATATTTTTGGCCTATAATAGAAGGTGTTGGGGTCCCTTTCCAACAAGAAGCATGAGAGCAAAGAAACTCTTCCCATATCAGTATTCCCCCTTTGCCCCAATGTTTTTCAACGACATTGTGAGTTTGAGAAAGAATTCCTTTTTCCTCCATTGAAAACCCTTTCCATCTCTCTAGAGAGAGTTGAAGAGGAGAACAATACGTGGAAGTAGTTGGTGCATCGTGAAGAGGATCCCAGGACCGAGTTCGAGGAGCATTAGCCAGTCTCATATTTTAAGTGACTTTGTGAAATTAATATAAAGAAATACTTTTTCCATCCCACCAAATGATGTCTTCTATCTTCATGATTTATTCGTATTTTTTACGATATCTAACCCACTAATCCATAAATAGAATGCATGCTTGTAGTTTCTTGTTTGTCTTTTGGTGAATGTAGGTTGGCGTTGGGAGGAGATATGCAATCGAGAAACAACTGAGTGCAAATGGATCGACATCGGACGTGGATTTTAAGGTAGGCTTACCGGATCCCTATACTTTGTCTTTTATGTATGATTGTGGGCTAATGTCAGGATAGTTGTTAAAAGTAGGAGACTTTAGACGGTTAGCTCTGCCTGCACTTTAGAACCCTAGAGTAGTTCGTAGGGTGTTTTCCCACTATAGCAGCAAGTCATACTGGTGTCTAGTTACCAGCCTCTATAAGTCATGTCGGGAGTATGAAACCAACCTCTTATAGTCATGTAGGGGTTATGTCAACAATATTTGTAACTCTTGTTGAAGACCAATAACGAGCCTCTGCAAGCCATGCTAGGAGTGCAAGTCCAGTCACCAACATCTATGATTCATGTTGGAGACTAGCACTTAGCCTCTGCGAGTCATGATGGGAGCAACCCACCAACCACTACAAGTCATGTTGGGGTATTTGATAATGTCGACAAGCCTATACGAGTATGACGTAAGCCCAAGTTCCCCTATAATATTTGCAAGGGAGATCACCTTACTCATATGTGTTCTGTTATTTCTTTGGTATGAATATTGTGGTCCTTGTTTGATGACCCTTATATTTCTGAGTCATATTTGGTTTCCCAACAATCTATTTAAGCATTGGTTGACGAAGTGGTCAGTCTGATGTAATATTTATTTGATCCCACTCTTCTTTCGGTGGGTGATGTGCCTTTTGACCATGTTGTCTCACATCCTATTCAAGTAGTGGTTTAGGAAGTGGCCATGCTAATGCAATCTTTGGTCAATCACACTCTTCTCTTGGAGAGTGGAGAGTCTAAGGAAGTGATCTCACCGATACAATATTTGGTTGATCCCACTTTTCTTTTGAGGAGTGATTTGTATTTAGAATATGTCTTTAGCATCTCCAATTCAAAGCCTTCTAAATAAGGGGTCATTCCACTCTCTTCGAGTACACTCCCTCCAATTCCTAAGATTATTTCCTTTGATCAAAATGATGTTGTTGATCCTCACCTTATTCTACACCTTTCCAAATAATGGTTGAAGCTAATCCAACTAGAATTCACTAGTGTATTGTAGATGAAGGAGCCTCTACAAGTATTTGATCCTCCTCACCTTGGAAATATTTGGGTTCTCGCAATCTTGTGTCAGCTACCAGTGAGTTGTTGGATTTCGACAGAAGACCTAGTGAATATTTGGGGATCCTTCCTTATTTACCTATCAATTTAGGTGAAAATATTGTCTTAGTTAATCTATCATTGGTTCGAGACCCTTTAGAATTAAATATACTTCTTAGGAATTATTATGTATAATCAAAGAATGTTGTGGTGTCTACGCTATTTCGTGTGATGTATTTCCCTCACAATTGAAGCATTGTCAATATTGATCAAATTTCATCTAATAATCAACATCCTAGTTCATCTTTAGCTCAGGTTTATCCTTTGTATGTTCCTAGTATTCGAGTAGACTCTTCCCCATCATGGGTGAATTATGTTGTGTCTTATCCTTGGTGTTTAGTTTCTCCTAATATGGGACCTTTAGAATCATTTTTCCTTCTAGAGACATGGTATTGAAAATTGATCAGGTGATTTGTCCATTGGGGAAATGAGTGCCCTTGACTCCCCCTACTGGTCCGAGGGACTATGTTTTTTCCTCCTGAGTCTGATATTACTATTTGTGATACCTCAAGCCATGGTATGTGTTTCATTGATTCCTAGCTTTTAGGATGTTGAATTGAATTCAAATGAGGCTATCCTTGAATCTATGATGATGAATTTTATAACTCTTCCTAAAATAGAAGATTTATAGGTTGTTTCCCTAAGAATCCCTTGTCCTGATCCTAACAATGGGCTCTACCTCGATATGTACTATGCATAAGCCACAAGGTTGTGTGGTACTTTGTACATATTGTAATTTTAGGGTTTTTTGTTTTCAAGTTTTTTATTCCATAACACACATTATTATCATAGGTTTCTATATTGGACTTATTAACTTCTGGGTGAGTGTTTATGGTATTATATATAGTACTTTGGATACATTTTTCTTTGGTAAAATTTTTGTCCCGTTGATCCATTTTGATAGGTAATGATCTCAAAACTGGCATATAGGTTAGATTTTCCCCACCATGAATATTTTGCATTATCCATTTCTTGGTTCATTTTTCCTTAGGATCAAGCCCACTAAGTTGCAACATAAAACCTTTTTTTCTATTTATAAGTGTTGTAATTCATGTGGTAGAGCCTATCATTCATGGGTTCCCTAGTTAGAACCGTGTTCCTATTTTGGTGCCCATGTTGAAGTGTTTTCATAGGTTAAATATCATTGTTTATTTTTACCATGACTTTGCGTTGAAGCCTCATAAATTGTTCTCGTTCTTATTCTAGATAATATCCCAGAAATACATAGGAAATAAGGTTTCAATGACAAAGATGTTTTCTAAATATCTCCTTGCCAAAGATTTACATACCACTTTATACACATCAAGGTATGATATGAAGCACACTTCAAATAGGAGGGATAAAGGAACAACAACTGATATTTACAATAAACGGAAGTCAAGTGATAATTCTCCACTAAAACAAGGTTTTTATCAGAATAAAAATCAGTGGGCAGCATTAATGATGTATGCAATTTCATGCTAGGTTCTGCAAATGATTTGACCATAGACTTCATGTTTTATATTGGTCTCCTTACTTAGATTAATATTACACTTCAGAAATATCCATAAGACAAGGGTTTCAACATTTTTGGAACAAAGGGTTCACAACGTCATGTTCGCAATGCCAGAGAAACCAACTCGTAGCGCTGAGGTATTTCAGTGGGACATGGGGCTTCTTAGAAAAGAAAAATATGCATGAGGCCAAGAAATTATCTTGGACTGGTGTGTAGGTTTCAGGGTTCCATGGGAAATGATTTACAATTTGGCATTAAATAATCTTGAACAATTCACAGTGCCAATGCATAAGGCAACATAAACCCCTCTTTCAACCTTTGAACAACATGAAAACCATCAAGGAGTACCTGATAAACCTGGTTTTGATGATGACACCTGTATACTTGAGCTAACATGTTTTCAATTTATCCAAACTCAATGATCCTCTTCATCCATTCTGCAACACCAGTTTGTAGCGCCAGTTCGTTGCACCAAGTTTGCGGCGCCAAATTCAAAATCAATGGCGCACTTCAAGGAGACTATTGGAAATTTTGGGACATAATGCTTGAAAAATTAATTAAATGAGGGAGATTAAAACCCTAGAATACCCTTTGACATTTTTTTTAACTACAATGATGAAAAATGAATGCATGAGGTACTCATGAGTATGTCGTGAACTCTCCTGCTGAGTTGGAAGTAAATACATATGATTTGAATTGAACTCTAAACGATTGTATGGTGACAAAGGGAAAATTGTGTACAACTTGGAGGTATGACATGTCATGGTAATGATTTTAGGATCAAAAGTGTGACTCATAGGGACTTATTTACCTTATCATGATGACTAATTCCATGACATAAATAATCTAAACCAAGGTTGAACAAAACTTTTCTTATTCAAATAAAAATCAAAGTTATGGCCAGAACAAAAAGAGTCAAAACCAAACATTTATAAAACCCTATGAGTCCAAAGAAAACAAAACCAAATTGTTTTTGACCCCCTAAAATTCTATGTGCTAACACATGTGTTCCCTAGTTAGAAACTTGTTCATATTTTGGTGCTCATGTTGAAGTGTTTTCATAGGCTCAGGATCCTTGTTTAGTTCTACCATGACTTTGCGTTGAAGCCTCATAAATTATTCTCATTATTATTCTAGATAATACCCCATGGGGATCCCTCATTTATGTGTTGATTTCTAATACTTCATTTCATTCTGTTGCTTGTGCTTTTGAGCTTAATGTTGGGCTCAACTTGTTGTTGTGTAGCCTCTTTTTTATGCATACTCATCATTTTCTATCCTTGCAATATTTTATTTTGCAACTTGACACCTGTATCCCTAGAGGAAACATTCCCATGAGTGTCCATATCCTGCACATGTTTCCTTGCATTGAGCATAGGTATGTTCCTTTTGATTGGAACTAGTTTGCTTTCCCACAACACTTGTTTTCTCTTTGTATACTATCATTCTTTTATTTTTTTTTAGGATTTCCAATATGAAAAGGACAAAACAATAAAATAACAGAAAAAAGAACACGAGGATGAGTTTTCTTCACCATTATCGGAACCAGTCGAGTTTCCTATGAATAAAGAAAAAGGTTTTAAGTCTAGTATCAACAATTTGGGTTTGTGTGGCTTTAGGAAACTAATCCAATTACATAGAGTTTTTACTCCTCCGATGGGTTATTCTTCCAGTCACTATGGAGAGTCTATCATTTCCTCTTGCATCAAAAACTTATGTCAATATTAATTTGCATTCCATCCTACCTAAGTTACATATTGTGTCATGTTTTTGTTTAGAGTAAGTTTTATCCTATGTCATCCATTCCACAGAATTATCTGACTTTCCAAGTTGACCTTCCCTTATGCCAAGTGCATCTCAGAATCGAGAGTATCTTTATTCTATACTCGTGTTGGTATGGAGGGTCCCCGATGACTTCTTTCTCGTGGGTTAATATCTTATCAACTATGATATATTTCTCTGAGATTTTGATCTAGAGTCACATCCTAGGCCTATTTACATCATTGATAGGTGAACTTGTTCTCAACAGATGGAATTCCATCATTGGTCGTTTGCTGAGTGGTTTCCCTTATGTTCGGTAGCAATAAAATTATTTTCACATTAGGATTTGTGTAGTACCTTGAATTCCATTTGTCCCCATTGGTGGTTTCCTCAATTTTGTTAGCATTGTTCATTATTGATTTCTATTTAGAGGGTATCTTCCATGCATTATTTACATCTAGTGCACATGAGAGACAAACTTTGTGGTTGTCCTTTAAATATTTGATCTGAGTCCTTCCAAATATTTTTCATTCTGCTACTCCTCATTTTGGATGATGGGGGATTCCTCAATGCCCTCCTTCCAGCATATCTCTTCTTATATACGTCACCACATCATTCTCCTCAACATGGATCTAGAGTCATTAATAGTACCTTGGGGCTTGCAATCATGAGTGGCATGTTCCCTCACTATTAACAGTGGGAATACATCAATTTCCTCTAATATATATATTCTACCAAGTGTTCGACATCATAACCTCTATTCACACTTGTTAGATTGTACTAGGTACCTTGGAACCCATTATCATTATTGGTGGGTTGTCTCGTGTTTGTTAACGATATACATATTTGACTAGTAATTAAACAGTTTCTCACTGTGTTCCACTTCAAATCCTCTATTCACATAGTGTAGACTCGTAATTTGTTGGTTTATTTGAAGACATTGGGAATGTAGTAGCATCACCCTCTTTTTCATGCCACTGCTCGAGTTGCGATTGGATAGTACCACTCTTCACATTGATACTCGTGAATGATTAATTTCCATCTCTTTCCTCCAGATATCTTTCACTAATTCTAAGACATAGATCGAATGTGTATCTCTTTCATGGATAAAATCTTTGATTGTCATGGATCCATTATGTATCTCTTTCATGGACATGATCATTTCTTTATATATATAAATTTTACATGGATCCCCAATGTACTTTATTTTTGGCTATCCTTATAATCCCACCTGAGCATGGCTATGCTTGCATCGGGGATTGAGTATTCTAACTTGTATTTGTGTCTAGTTGTTGTCCTTATATTGGATTTTGATGACCTTCACCCTGGCACACTTCTCTTTGAAGACTTATAATGTATTTTATCCATCAGTTTCTCTTCTAACCTCATACATTAGGGGGAATCTATTATAGTGTCAATTTCCACCTTTAAAGTATTTACAAGCTTGTTGTACTAATCCCTATCATATTTTACATAATATTGTTTCCCATACCTCCTTGAGACCTTCCAAAAGACATATGTTTGGAATATGTCTACACCCTCATAGTTATGGTACTCACGTACACGTGAGGTACTAAAGGGAGAGTCATGTACATTTTATAAAATGATTTAAAAAATATATTTTTGTTGAATTAAATGTCATGTTATAGGTTTGGTAATTTTCCTAACTCTTTTTACTCATACTCAACCATCTCTAACCAACTAGATATTGCATAAAAAAATCACTTGTCCAAGGATAAAGGTAATAAAAAGTAATGTTTCTTTGCACACTTTAAGAAAACCTCTGTTTGGATAACCCTGCTAAGTCTATAAAACCTTGTACATCCCTGTTGTTGTTGGTTTGACCTTGAAACCCTTGTTTCTAGCCCCTCTTTCAGATAATCCACTTATCTTTCCAAGAGTTCCCCCTATATTGTTTTTGGGCCTATAATAAATTGGAATTCAATACCATCTTATTTAGTAGAAGAAAGGGTGGAGGAACTTGAGATGTCTCTCAATAGGGAAACTTATTTTCTTTTGCTGAATTTGACAAGGTTATCGAAATGTATGTGACCCATTCTTTTGTTCCATATCCAACTTTCATCTTTCTTTCCTAAAAAGCACTTTTCATTTCCAATTTCACTTAAAACATATATGTTTCTTGAATTTCTCGCAGTTGTAGCAATCAATTTTCCTGAACCTTCTTTTCTTATCTCACACTTTTCTAAATCGAAAGTAACTTTATGACCTTGGTCACACATTTGACTCACACTTAGAAGATTATGTTTCATATCTTCTACTAGTAGAACATTTTCTTCCTTTGTATTCTTGTTCTCAGTTCTGATTGCGCCTTTTCCAATGATTTTGGTTGAATCATCATTTTTGAAGGAAACTAATCCATCTCTTTCCTTTCACAATGTAAGAAACTTGTCTCTATCACATGTCATATGTTTTGAACACCCACTATCAACATACCAACCATGTTTCTTCTACTTAGCTTGTAGAGCGAGTGTGTGTTCTTCATTGCTATACTGAGCATGCTTTCTTATCCATGTCCTTCTCTGAGGTTCCTATATGTGACTATTGTTATTTTGTTGCATTCTCTAGGAGGACTTTCATTCTACAATCTTTGGCCATGTGTCCAAAATTGTTACATTTGTAACATTCCACTTCAATGCTCAAAGATTCAAAATTGTTGTAACTTATTCTCTTTGTTTCACTAGGCCTTCTTGGATAACCCTTTTGTGTATGACTTTCAAACATTTTTTTGTTCATTGTGTTTTCTCTACAATTCACAGCTTCAATTTGAAGATCTTATGAAATGAGGTACTCTTATGAATTCTTCTTCTTCCTGAGGCCTATCTATCGTTCGTTGATTCTAAAATTTGAATATTCTCGGTGGAGGAGTGTCCCTGTAATATTCCTTGTAGATATTCCTATCCCCCTTGATTGTTTTTCCAAATCTTTTTGGATATATTTCTTGCTCTGTTATTTTGGAGCTTGATCCTTTTTTTGCCTGATTGTATCCAAGTCCAGACTTGTCATGATGAGATTTTTGACTGCTAATAATGTCATCCAAAACTTTTGAGTTGTTCTGCATATTTTTCTTTCGAATATCCTTTCTTAATGTGACAATCTATGCTTCCAAATTTCCAATGATCTTGTCTTTTTCTTCTAATTGTTCTTTGAATGCTTCTTCAATTATTTTATCTTCTTCTATTTGAACCTTCAAAATTGTGATCATTTGTTCTAGTTCTTGAGTGTCTTCTTTCATGTCTAGTTCTTCTTGTAGCTTCTTGTTTTTCTTCTTTTCTCTTCTGATAACTTCTATGGCACACATTAATTCCTCTCGGTAGCAAACTTCTGCCTCTTCAACTTCTTCATATTCTTCTTTGGATTCTTCATATTCTTCTTCAGAGTCTTCTTTATCAGATTCTTCTATTGCCATGAATATAACTCTTTTTGTCTCACTGTCATTGAATTCATCTTCATCTGATGATGAGATGTCTTCTTTGGTGCATAAGATTTTATTGAAAACTTTCTTTATGGTTCTTTTGCCTTTATATGTTTTCTTTCCTTTTGAATAACCTTCATCATTTATCTTTTTCTTATAAGGAATTTTGTTAGAAAAATGACCAATACCATCATAATTAAAACAAATTAAAGGAAGCTTACCTCTATACCTACCGTCGATTCCCTTGTTCAGTCTTTTGACAAATTTGGCCACTTCTTCATCATCTTCTGAGACGTCACTGTTGTTGCTATGTTCTTCTTTTTTCCTTCCCTTTTTCTTTGACTTTTTGGATGCTTTCAAGGCTGCTTATTTTATATCTAGATTTTCTTGTTCAATTCTCATTTCATATGCTATGAAGATTCCATGTAATTCATCCATGCTTATTGAGTTTATATCTGATATTTCTTCTAGTGCTGATATCTTAGGGTCAAATCTCATAGGAAGAGATCTTAGTACTTTTTGAAGAATTACATATTCTTTGATTTATTCTCCCAATCCTATGATTGCATTTACTGTTTCATCAACTCGTAAAAACTAAGCTGCAATATTCTCATCTTCCTTCATCTTAATTTGTTCGAACTGAGCTTTGTAAGTTTGAAGTTTTGTTACTTTGACTTTTGAATCTCCTTCATAAATATTTTGAAGTTTGTCCCAAATCTCTTTAGTGGATTTACAATGTTCAACTTTGGTGAATATTGTTTCACTAAGACCATTTAGAAGTGCATTTTTGGCTTTAGAATTATTCTGACTGAGTTTCACTACTTTGTCATTTGTTTGCGAAACTGCTAGTGTTGTGTATCCATCTAAAATTGATTGCCAAATTTCAAATCCTTGTGCATGTATATATGTTTTCATCCTTATGCTCCAAAATGCATACTTCTGTCCATTGAACTGTGGTATTCCATTTTTATACAAGTTTTTTATCTCCATGATCTACCTTTCAGTGGTTAAACTGATTTCTGAAGGAACCTACTCTGATACCAATTGTTGGATTACTAAGAGGGGGGGTGAATCAATAATAGAGAAATTTAATCCTTTTTAACATATAATCCAAGTGTTATATGAATGTATCATTATCATCCAATAACTGTAGAGTAAATAAGAAATGAACAAATGAACAATCATACACATACACAGTAAACAATGTTTTACATAGAAACCCAAAGCGGGAGAGTACCATGGAATTATTTTTCTTATATTTATTGAAGAATGACATTCATTGGAAGCACCAACTTCCTTTGTTTTCCAGCTACAACTGGAAGGAGGCTCCAACCCCCTTGTTTCTCAAGCTACAACCTGAGGGAATCTCAAAATCCCCTATTCTTTGGCTACAACCAGAAGGAGGCTACAACCCCCTATGTTCTTCAGCTACAAATGAAAGGTGGCTACAACCACCTGTCCTTTCCTCATCCAACCGCCCTGAAGTAGAAGTAGAATGAAGGAACCAATGGGACACTATCGCTGTGAAATATACCACTGTAAACCTGTACCAATAAACCTGAACCATACATCAACCATGCATCAACTTGTACCTCAAACTATAATCAACCTGTACCATAAACAAGTGCATCAATCATGCACCAACATGTACCAAACAACTTGTAATCAACCTATACCATAAAAAAGTGCATCCAACCATGTACCAAGTATGTACCAATCATGTGTCAAATACTCATCAACTGTGACTCATCAATATGTACCAAAATCATCAACTATACACCTCATGTATGTGCCAACCCATCAACTACTTGTCTCAACCATGTACCCAACATGTACCTTAACCAAAACCCCTCATCAATTTCATCATCAAAATATGATTTGTAACTCTGTAATAGAATTGGTGTATATGATCACATACCCGAAAACCTTCCTTAACTTTCACAACAAGAGACTATCATTTTCATCAAACTTTTATTTAGTCTCATATGACTAGTTTTGGATTAGTCAACAAACCTAACTTGAAATAATCATAACTATGTACTTGTAATGAATAAAGATCTGAAAATAATACACAATGTTCTTCAATTTTTTTATGCAATTCCTCCAGGTGTTATTTTTTTTATACCAAAAATGGCATACCTTGTTGAATTCTGACTTATTCTAGAGATAGACATTGTAGAGTGTGCCCCACACTGAATATTTGTTGAATCGATCTAAAAATGTTACAAACAATACTAAAGACTGTAATATAACCAACACATTTGGTATTAATGAATTTGGATATGTTATGAAGAAGTTATGATGTTTTTCCCTGAAACACCTATTTTAGACTAGTTTCAGGACTAACCACAAAAACTATTTTCCACGGAGTGTAAATCCAAAAATACAATGACACACAAGTTGAAATGTTTACCACAGATACTTGGATATGTTTCCTCAATGTCCTATCAATTTCACGGTCTGAATCATTCTAGAAAAAAGATTATTGCAAAAATGGTGAGATGACCTGTAAATAACATACCTTAGAAAGCATCATCAAAAGAATTTATCCTCCCTTGAATTCCGACCTTCTTTTCTGCACCTTCCCTCTGAAATTTGGCTTAGATATCATTGGGTTACCTTAGTCACCTATAGATATTCAATATGCTCAAGTGTGATTTTAAAATGAGAGAGCCTTTCCTCTTATTTATACTCTCCAAGTAGCTTCCTTAGAAGCATCTTCTAGGTCACTTTGCCCACTTTCCTTATTTTAGGGTTAACCCACTTCTAATTTCTCCATTAAATTTATTATTTAAATAATTTATTTTGTATTCACTTTGAATTATAGTACACTCATTAATTCACTTTATTATTTACCTTCTAAAATATCTTAAACCACTTTGACTGCTTTGACCTTTTTGGGCTTCTAGATGACATATGAGGTTCCTCCAACTTCATAAGGCCATAACTATGAAATCGTGAGGATTTATGTGACGTTCCACATAGAACCAGAAATGGAATGAAATATACTATCCATATAGAATAGTATTACCTAAAAATATATCAAAAATCATATCATTATCCATCAAACAAACTTGGGGCCATTACCCAAACTTAGGTTCTCCAACTTCTCATGGCCATAACTCTTTAACCGTGAGGAGTTATGTGACGTTCCACATACCACCAGAAATGGAATGACATGTAATATACATATAGAATAGTATTACCTTCAAATATATTACAAATTATACCATTATACATTAAACAACCTTCAGTCCATTACCCAAACCTTTGTGCTACTGAAATTCACTACCAAACATTCTTCAAGGGTTGACATCAATGAAAACCAACCGTAATAAACACATTCAATTCCAACATCAAGGAAAATGACATATTGTTTAAGCTAGACATATGAATAAATGAATTATTTTCACTTTATATACGTATTTTTTATAATAAACATTGTTACTTTAAATTCAACTAAGTATCAAGAATTAGTGGTGGAAACTTAGAAAATGAAATTGTCATAAATTATCGAGTTATCATGCAAATCACATCACTAGTCAGAATCTGTGCTATGGAACTACTGGAAGTAGGGAGGATGAGTGATATGAATTATTTGCACAGGGGTTCAATTTAGACTAAGTGTTGGTTGTGCGGGCATATGCCTGTGTAGACATCAGAATGATATATTTGTGTGGACGATATGTCTGTGCTGAAGATAAATCTGTGCAGAAGATATATATGTTTAACAAGATTTTTTAAGTTATTGTTTGTTGATTATCAACTTTTACATGTTGGTAGGGTGACATTCAATGTCAACATCAAAGAAATTGGTATATATTTTTAAGTTAAACATATGATAAAATAAATTTTTTGACTTTATATACTTATTTTTTTATAATAAACATTGTTACTTAAAATAAATTCAGCTAAGTATTGAGAATTAGTCGCAAAAAATTAGAAAATGAAATTATCATAAATCAATCAATTATCATGCAAACTACATCACTGGTCAGAATCCATGCTATGGAAATATTGAAATTACGGAGTTGTGAAGTGCAGGAGTGCAGGAGGATGAGTGATATGAATTATTTGCACAAGGGTTCAAATTAGACTCGGTGTTGGTTGTGCGGGGCATATGCCTGTGCACACGTCCAGAAGATATATCTATGTAAACAATATGTTTGTGTCGAAGATATATCGGTGCAAAACATATATATGTTTAACAATATTTTTTAAGTTAATGTTTGTTGATTATCAACTTTTATAGGTTGTTGGGGTGACATTCAATGCCAACATCAAGGTTTTGTTACCTTTTCATTTAGTTATTTTAAGTTTCATTATTTATTTCTTGTACTGAGAACTTCACCCACTTTGATTCCCATAATTCTAACATGTAGAAACATTACATTAGATCTCTCCCATCCTAACCTCCAATCAATATACACTTCTTCCTGCATATGCTAACCTCCCCATTGAAAACTTCACTTATTTACATCGCTCCCCACATATGCTAACCTCCTCATTGAACACTTTACTTACTTACTAAGTTTTATTCCAATTTGAACACTTTACCTTTTTTCTTAATTTTTACAAAGTTTTATGCAAAATGTTTCACTACAAAGACTTTACATTGGTTCCCACATATGCTAACCTCTCGATCAAACATTTCACTTATTTACTAATCTAAAGTGTGGAGGTGCATAAGATATATCTATGCAAAACACATTGCGTATATATGGTCATAGAAAAACACTCTACATAGCTTGAAAAATGGATAAGTAAAATATTAAAATTAAAATTATGACCATTAATCAATAATATTTTTGAAGTTAAACATATGCATAAAATCATTTTGTTCACTTTGTATACTTATTTTTTATAATAAACATTGTTACTTAAAATAAATTTGACTCAACAACATTTTTTAAAGTTAAACATATGCATAAAATAATTTTGTTCACTTATATACTTATTTTTTTATAGTAAACATTGTTACTTAAAATAAATTCAAGTATCAAGAGTTAGTGGTGGAATATTAGAAAATGAAATTTCCATAAATTAGTCGGTTATCATGTAAATTACATCATTGGTGAAAATCTATGATATGGAACTATTGGAAGTGCAGAATTGAAAAGTGCAAGAGTGCGGGAGGATGGGTGATATGAATGATCCGCATAAGCATTAAAATTAGACCAAGTCTTTATTGTGTGGGGGATACACCTGCATGGAGATGTGGAAGATATATCTCTTCAACCATCACATTTTCTTGAGGGTGATACGAGCTAATAGTATGGTGTATAAATTCCTAAGTTAATGCCTTCATGGTGGAGCTCATTAAGTGTTTATCTTTATCAGTTGTTGAACTTCTAGGACATCTGAACCTAGATATAACATTGCAATAATCATATGTTTGTGCCAAACATATATCTCCATGAAAGATATATATGTTTAACAATATGTTTTTAGTTAAGAATACGCATAAAAACATTTTTTTCACTTTATATAATTATTTTTTAATATATGTATATACGTAAATGCATTGAGATATATAAAAAGTTAAAAGATTTGTTGTTAATGTTTATTGATTATCAAATTTTATAGGATTTCAAGGTGACATTCATTGTGATCATCAAGTTTATGTTACATTTTCCTTTAGTTATATTAAGTTTCAGTATTTATCTCTTGTTCCTAGAACTCTATCCATTTTTCTTTCTGCAATTCTAACATGCAGATACTTTGCATTGGTTCATGCCCATCATAACCTCCAAACACTTTGCATCACTTCTCACATATGATAACATCTCCATTGAAAACTTCACTTATTTAGATTTCTACCTGCATATACTAACATCCACATTCAACACTTCACTTATTTACGAAGTTTTGTTCCACATTGAACATTTTACCTTTTTTTACAAAGTTTATGCAAAACGTTTTCACTACAAACACTTTACATTGCTTCCCACATATGATAACCTCCCCATTCAACATTTCACTTATTTACTAATGTGGAGTGCAAAGGTGGAGAAGATATATCTGTGCAAAGCAGAGTGTGTAGATATCATCATAGAAAAAGGCTACTCAAAACTTGAAAAATGAATAGGTAAAATATAAAAAATAAAATTATGGCCATTAATCAACATTTTTGTTTAGTTAAACATATGCATAAAATCATTTTGTCCAGTTTATATATTTATTTTTTATAATTAACATCATTACTTAAAATAAATTCAACTCAACAATATTTTTTTAACTTAAACATATGCATAAAAACATTTTGTTCACTTTATATACTTGTTTTTTATAATAAACATTGTTACTTAAAATAAATTCAAATGAACAATATTTTATAAGTTAAACATATGCATAAAAGCATTTTGTTAGCTTTCTATATTTATTTTTTATAATAAATATTGTTACTTAAATATCGAGAGTTTGTGGTGGAATCTTAGAAAAGGAACATGCAATAAATGAGTTGGTTATCATGAAAGTTACAAAATTTGTCAGAATAAGATATATTTGTGTGGAAGATATATATGTTTAGCAATATTTCTTGAGTTAATCATATGCATAGAAGCATTTTTTTCACTTTATATACTTATTTTTTAATATATGTATATACATAAAAGCATTGCGGTCTCTAAAAGTTAAAATACTTAGTGTTAATGTTTTATAGGTTGATGGGGAGACACTCAATGTAACATCAATGCTATCTTACCTTTTCATTTAGTTATATTAAGTTTCACTATTCATCTCTTGTGTCAAGAACTCTACTCACTTTGCTTCCCACAATTATAACGTGTGGATACTTTACATTGATTCCCACTCATCCTAACCTCCAAACACTTTACATTGTTTTCGACATATGCTAATGTCCTCATTGAACAATTCACTTATTTACATTGTTTCGTGCATATGCTAACCTCATGATTGAAGACTTCACTTATTTACTAAGTTTTACTCCACATTAAACACTTTTGTTTATTTTTACAAAGTTTCATTATAAATGGTTTTACTAGAAACACATTTCATTACTTCCCACATATGTTAACGTCCCCATTGAACATTTCACTTATTTACTAAGTTTTACTCCATATTGTACACTTTAATTTTTTGTTTATTTTTACAAAGTTTTATGCTAAGTGTTGTTACTTGTTTTTACTTTATTCTTATCATTGTCTTGCTTTCATAAACAATAATGATATTCTTCTTTATTTTATGAATTATTTTTTGGCAAAGACTATTCATTGCCTATGCCTTTAGCTATATTAAGTCTCATTGTTCAACATGTATTTCCCAACTGCCTCGACAGAGACTGCACTACCATATAGCCCTTGTTAAAATAGAGGTATTGAGTTCAAGACTTTTATTCATTATGTTACCTTTTAAAAGGTGCATGCAACTTTAATTCACAAAATAACTTTATTGTGAAATACATTTCACTTAAATTATAAAAGTGAATCATTTATTTAAAAAAATTGTTGATCTTTTATTTAAGTTACCTTTTTTCATGCAACCTTAATTTATAAAGTAACTTTATTGTAAAATTGATTTTCACTAATAAAAGTCGGTCGCTTATATTATAAAAATAATTTATTTATAAAAGCGAGTTACAGAAAAAGTTAGAGGAGGATATTTTTTTAACTTGGTGATGTTATTGTGCACCCATAACCATGTGGATCAACATTCACCTATCATGTGACACCTTGATTAATTTTTGTGCCTTTATTGAAAAGGGTATAACTTTGACATCCAAAGTCTGTTTTCAATGCTTTTTTTTTAACCACCTTCTTTTCAAGATCTTTCAATCTAGAAAACAAATCTCTTCTTTTGAAACCATCTTACCTACATATTTTCATATGGATAGTCTAAGTGATCTCCTTTTTAGTAGTTCAAATTATTTCTCATGGAAATACCATATGGCGGATGTACTACAAAGTAGGGGACTTTCCTAGGTTACCATGAGAATTTAAATTGCCCTTCATCAAACATTAAATAAAGCCAAACAAGATAGTAAAAATGACAAACTACATGTCCATATCTAGCGGTGTATAGTTTAACCTTCCAAGATTTGATAAACTAGATGTATCTTGATAATAACTAGAAACCTTGTTTGGTAAACACAATGATATTTAACCTCACTAGCTCAAAACACAATTGATTTCTTTAAATCCTAATTATTTTTTATGCATTGATGATTTTCCATCTAAGTAAAATACTAATTTTACTTGAAGAATGTAAGATTACAAAAAATGAACAACTTACATATGTTATTATTACTAAGTTTTGTAATGTGTATGTTGTTTTTATATCTACTTTTCATTCCACTAGAGAAGAAATTATTAGTCAAGGAGATACTTATAAAACACCCTCTTTTGATTCTTTTTATGATTCTTTGATTAGAGAGAAATATAATCTCTTGCATCTTGGAGTGATCAACAATGTGGGTACATATAATAAATCATTAGTGTAACAATATAAGTAAGGCGCTAAGAATATGAAGAAGCAACATTCTTACAAAAATAAACAAAAAAGGGTTTCAAACCCTCTCATCTAGATCCTACTCCTAATGGTGACAAATAAACTAAATCGAAAGACAAGAAGGATCAGAGACATTGTAATTTTTTTGAGTGAAAAATCATATGGATTCTAAATGTTTCAAGAATATACAAGACTTAGAAGCAGTAATGAAGAATCACAAAATAAATCTTGATCCTTATTCTTCTAACTCTTCGTCTCATAAACATGTACTTTGTACTTTTCATTTTTCCTTCAATGAAAAAACTACTTCTTTTAATGAGTTTCAATGTTCAGAAAGAACTAAATCAAAATTTCATATTTAATGCTTAATATGGAGAAAAATATCTTAATATTATGTGGCTTGAGAATTTATTAGAAAAATAGAAGTTTCTTACTCAATAGCATGATCTATTATTTATTTTGGAGAATTTACGTTTTGCTACACTAATTTGAGTTTATATTTTTATTTCGTATAGAAATATTTTCATTTATACTCAAAGAAAAGTATGACAATTAATCCAAATAGATTTCCACAAACTTGTGTAGGGAAATGACCCTCGAGGGAGGAATTGCTAAACATAAGATCTATATTGTCGGCAGAGTTGTTGTGATAATGTGTAACTTTTTGATTGAAATCATTAGGGCTTATACCTCACCCAAACCATATATTTATTCCTATGAGAGAATTGAATCTTATTGGGTTGCCTGGAGTTTCATTTTTAAACAACCCCATTAACAATTTAAAAGTTCAAATATTCAATAGTCATAGAGGGAATTGCTTTTTCAACTATAACTTTCAAACAATACATATAATATCATGTACAAAATTAGGAATTCCTTTTTGTTAAATCGATATTAAATCATAAGAAGAATATGATAGTAGTTAATATGTTTTTATTTTATGTAGTATCTAATATATTATTTCATTACAGGGGTATTATTCATGAAGATATAATTTCTAGCGTTTTTAACCAAATTAATTTTATTTTAACATGAGATGAAAGAAATGAAGACTATGTAGACCAACAAAATTCCATCCACCGATGTACACATAGAATCAATGTAACAATCCTTTTGGGAATCACGAGCAATCTAGAATTCAATTTTAGAGAACCAGTTTCAACCATCATAGAGCACCATTGAAAATACATATCTAGACACAAAAAAAATAGTCATAGCTTGGCTTTTTTCATAAGTTCAATCATAATCATGAACCCTACATTTTTTCAATCTAAGATATAAATGAATTTCTAGCCAAATTTTCTTTAAAATGAACAAATTTAAAGGAAAATTTAAATTCTATTATAATGGAAATGAGATTCAATGGTTTGAGCAAAATTAAAATGGTAAATTTGAACAAGCGTGTTCACCATACCTTTAAATTTGGTGAATTTAAAACATTAAGATTAAAAATGTCCAAACCCTGTGACTTAGGTCCTGAAAAAAAATACGTATGTTATTTCTCAACATTCATTCAGTTAGGTTACCCTCCTGCATATACATATACAATTATCCTCATGGATCCGAGATTTAAATTGAAATCAATCAATTGACGATCTATGGAATCCATTTCTTGATTCCTCCTTTTCTCTTTAATATTTATTAATTTTTATATGGAAACAAGATTTTGTTTCCAAGATAAAAGGAAATAAATTGATATTTCAGAGTTTAAAATCAAATATACATAGATAATACAAAGCACAATTTGACACAAAATTTGTTCAAAAGTCCTTAATACTATTTGTTGCAGCTCATATTCTTAATTATTTACACTATTTGATTGGAAAATACCAAACGAGTTTTGATACCAACTTGATCCTTAAATATCAACAAACTGTGATACTAATTCATCCCAAAGAATCCTTAGATGCAAATTAATTCTTAAATACACATAAACATTTGACCAAATTCAGGAAATTGAAGATCGCTTGACTATTTGAAAATATCATGTGAATGTATTACTTGTGCATAAACCCATAAACTGAAATTGTAACATCCCATGCATTATGATAACCAAAAGCGACATACAACATGCAAATTTGTTTTTTTTGCTGCATTAGGAAATCAAACATCACAATAGACAATGAAATCATCGACACATCCTTCACGTATAATAACAAACATTAGCAACAAATACACATAAGGATGACACATCATCACCATAAACCACAACACGCACATCGAGGTATTAACACGTTAATTTACAGCATTTCAACATATTGCATTCTACATCAATTATCGACGCATAACAGTACGGATCTTAAACATTCAACGCATCTTATAAGTTCCATCAATCCTAAACATCGATTAATCAAGGCACAAGGGTAATTCGTTCACATAATGCAAGTCCATAATAAATCAAAGGCGCAAGAACAAATCAGTTAATTGCAAGGTGCAAAGCCCAACCCAATGCATTCATTTGCCAATAAAAATTTCATTATGCACTAGAAGACTAAAGCCTAAGACCAACATTATTACATCAAACTGATTGCATGAATGTCCAAAAATATATAACTATCATTGATGACGCAAATCCATTATATTACGTCATCAAAGTAAGTGAGTATCATAAAGGTAAATGTTTTTTTTTAAATATCATTAGAATAATTGGCATGTGACAATGTCTGTAACGATCCCCTTAGTAAGACATAAAAGAAGATGAATACCACAATGTAGCATAGATATTTATTTTTATTTTTATTTTATTTCAAAATAAGAGTATTCTTGTGGCGATACAAGTATGGACAATTTAATACAATGATGTTAATAAATAAAAATCTAAATGTTTTAAAATTATTATTCTTAAACAAATCCAACTTCATGACAAAGACAAGATACCATATGTAACATCAGACTGATGGCTAAACATTAAAGTAAGACACATTATTATTATATATATATATATATATATATATACTAAAAATTTAAAACACTTATGACACGAATAAAGTAATAAAACTTACGCATTTGATTCAATATAATGATTAAACATCCTAAAAATAAGAAACAAAACTTTCCCAACATACCACTTGATCTTTCCGAGAAGTTTATAAGATTGCTCTCCACTAAACTAAGATTTAGACTTTTAAGGAGTAAAGTGTAAAACAAGGAAATTAACTACCTAATACACTTGTTGTGCCAAACTATCACTATATTTGGAAAGAAGTTCTTATCCCTTAATTATGGATACCTCTCTCGAAACATTGAGATATACAAAAAAATTAGTCAGTCTTGTTGTATATTATTTTTGTCTTAATTAAGATTTTGTTAGATCTAGTTTAATTTCAATATCATTTAATACATTCGTTGTTAATGTATGATTGTGAATACAGTTATAAAGGTCAATAATTATTGGTTATTAAAACATTTAGGTAATAAAAACTAATTAATGATTTGAACTTTTATTTTAACTCCTTACAATTTTAGTATTGACCCTAGAGATCAATATAACTCTATGGATAGAATTAATTTAATTTTCGATAACATCAACACCTTAACCCTAATAAAAAAGTACCTCGAGGATATTTTGTCGTTGAAAATAAACTTGAATATTAACGAACATGTATCAACCAACCTCATGGGAGTGAGTTCTTTTTTTTTTAAGGCCCACTGCTCTGTACTAAAATAAACTCAAGTAATTTTCTCTCCAAGTATTGGTATGGTAAGGGTTCATAAGAGACCTTCGAATGCCCTAAAGGTATTGTTCTGTCTGTGTTCCAGTCTCTACCCAATTGTTATATTAATGCATTTATGGCAGTTTCTGTGTGTATGAAAATACCCAGTAATGTGAACTTGGTCTAGTCGCGCTAGGTCTGCAGGTCGCTTCAGCGCACCCCTGAGGCTTTTGCGCCTGCTTATTTGATTTGCAGTGTCCCTTCAGTTCATGGAAGATCCAGGGGACCCCGATACGCCCCCAGAGGTCCTCGCCTTCAGGAATATGGTAGCAACTGGCCCAAAGCGCCCGTCCTCAGCCTCCCAACAAAAGTTCGTAAGGAAAATGGATTCTATCCCCACGGTGGCTCTGCCAGAAGAAGAAACATGTAAAGCGGCCCTGAACCTGGCTGAGAGAGGTCTCATAGGCCAGTTTATGGGCCTCTGGCCTTCTCCTAAATCAGTGGAAGAGTGGACGCAAAGGAACTGGAAGCCTCTGATCAAAGAGGGAGTTAAAAGCTTCTTCGTAGGAAAGGGCTTCTTTGTGTTCGTCTTCGAGAACACGGAAGACAGAGGTTTAATCTTTAGGAACGGGCCATTCTTTATGGGTCCTCAGGGGTTTTATCTAAATAAATGGACTCCCGACTTCGACCCCACTCAAGACGTTCCCTCTGCAGTCCCGGTTTGGGTCAGGCTTCCACATTTACCCCTCCACTGTTGGAATAAAAAATCCCTCCAAAACATTGGCAACGCGTTGGGAAATACATAGATCACGCTTCAAGAAAGGAACAGTATTCTTGCGCTCGTATCTATGTAGAAGTGGATTTAGAAGAGGGGCTCCCGGAAGCAATCAATCTCACTGTAGCTGGGTGGACGCATGTACAGGAGCTGGATTACGAGCAACTACCTTTTAAATGCAGACACTGTCATGGACACAGACACTTTGTAAAGAACTGCAAGAAGAAAGTCGAGGAACAAGTAGAAAAACATAATGGGGAATCATGGACCCTGGTTCAGAAAAACGCAAATACAAAAAAAGGTAAAGGTAAAGGCCCCATGATCGGATGTCCCAGCAGCGACAAAAACGTACAAGAAAAGGATGCATTGCAAAAGGGAACATAAAACATTCAGAACAAGCAAGCTAAACAAACAGAAGAGAATGGGGATCAGGCAAAAGCATTACCTCCAATCAAAGTGGGAGGGAAAGAGCTACAGATTGAGGACAATCAAGGCAGCCCCTCAAACCCTTCATATGCAGAAATTGCTAAGAAAAAACTAGAGGAAAGCTCAGGTTCTTCAAAGGATGAAACCTTTGAGCGTCCCTCGAAGAAAGAAGGAGGGAAATCTCACAAAGAAAAGAGGGAGGAGGAGGCAGAAAGGTACAAGACACAAGGCATCCATTCCACAATAGAAATTACTATTGGCCGAAATATCAGACCAAGACCTTCCAAGGGAGGTCCCAAACCCCCCCATCAAGTAAATAATGAAACTTGCCTCCTGGAACTGTAGAGGTCTGGGGAACCCCTCTAAAATAGAAGCAGTCAAGGACCTTTTGAAAGCAGATCCCTTAGATATTCTAATGCTCCCGGAGACCAAAATAGAAGGGGAAGCCCTTTTAGAGATCAATAGATCAAAGTGGAACAAAAGAGCAGGTAAAGCAATCAATTCAAGGGGGACCTTCGGAGGGCTGGCAACTCTATGGACCGATGACATCTTCCATCTGAACAAGCACTTCGAAACTCAGCACTGGATTTTCACGAAACTAAAGCACAATTCAAGTAAGCTACCCATCTCTCTTTTTAATCTTTATGTACCAGTTTCTTATGCTGAAAAACGAGAATGTTGGAACTCACTCTCGACTTATTTAGAGGAGAAATCTCCCAACAATATCATCATAGCTGGGGACCTTAACATTGTAATAAAAGAAAAAGAGAATAGGGGAGGTTCCAATAACACAGACCCCGTGTTGGTTAAGGTAGAGGAAATTATGCAGTTTTGGGATCTCTTAGACTTCAATCCCATTCAAGGCATTTACACTTGGACCAACAACAGGGTGGGTCCGGACCATATATCTGCTTGTTTATACCATTTTCTTGTGCAAAGTTCCATAATGATGAATACAAATATTATCACTACCAAAATCCTACCCAAACTTACCTCAGACCATAAGCCAATACAACTCCTCTTGGAAGAAGAAGAAGAACTTGGCCCCATTCCGTTTCGATTCAACCCATTGTGGATTGACAGAGATGAATTTTTAGAGACAGTAAAATCAGCATGGGCAAATTCATTCTCGGGATCTTCAAGCTATGTCTGGGAACAAAATTTGAAAGCCACAAAACAAGCGCTGAAGGACTGGATAAAGAAACCAGCCCCTACCCCTTCCGAACAAAGAAGAGAGGCAGTGCAGTCACTGCAAACCTTGCAAATAGATATGGAAAATAAAGATATCACAACAGAGTTGCTGGAAAAATAAATTAAAGCGCAGCGATCCACATTCCAATCCTTTCGAAGGGAAGAAGAATATTGGAGACTTAAATCCAAAAGTCTCTGGCTGAAGGCTGGGGATAGGAACACCTCCTATTTTCACCGGAAATATAGAGCGAGACTGTCCAGGAACCACATAGTAGAAATAAAAATAGGGGATGGCCAAGTCTGCAAAGGGTTCATTCAAGTCAAAGCTGCTGCAGAATCCCATTTCATGAATTTATATAAAGAATACACTCAATGTAACGACGAGGAAAATGTCGATCTCCTTTCCAATATCCCGCCCCTCATTAGTCCAAAAGATAACGAATTACTCTGCTGGCCAACTACCGAGGAAGAAATCACCAATGTAATCTGGTCCATGGAGGCAGACAAGGCTCCTGGGCCTGATGGATTCACAATCCACTTTTACAAATCCTGTTGGCATATTATCAAAGATGACCTCCTTAAAATGATTAGTGGGTGCATGAAAAAAGCGAAGGTCGGTAGAGGAAACAACTCCACATATCTGGCATTAATCCCCAAAGACACCAACCCTGAAACATTCGCAAGATTCAGGCCAATATCGTTGTGTAATGCATCTTACAAAATCCTGGCAAAGCTTCTTGCAAACCGGATCAAACGTCTGCTAAAAAGACTGATCACCAGTTTTCAAGGCGGATTTATGGAAGGCAGGCATATACAGGACAATGTAATACAAGTACAGGAGATTGTACACACTAGCATACAACGGAATGAGAAAGGAATGCTGATAAATTTAGATATGGCGAACGTGTTTGACAGAGTCAACCGCTCGTTTTTATGCAGAGTTCTTCTCTCTTTCAGCTTTTCACCTCAATTTGTCCAGATTATTAAGGCCTGCATTGACAAACCATGGGTCGCCCCCTTAGTCAATGGTCACCCTACCAGCTTTTTTCAATCTCAGAGAGGCATCAGGCAGGGATGCCCGCTCTCCCCCTTCCTGTATATAATAATGGCGGACTCCCTCAGTCGAAAACTCATTGCAGAAAGGATAGCGGGTAACATACTGTGTCTTAAATCTTCCATTGGGGAAGAACCTTTAAATCACGCGCTCTTCGCAGATGACTCACTTTTACTTGGGGGAGCCTCGACCAGAATAGCCAGAGCCATTGATTTGGTCCTCAAAATTTATTGCAGATCCTCGGGATCTTTAATCAACGATAGCAAAAGCGAAATTTATAGTTGGAATATAAGTCAGCGTGAACTCTTAAGCATCACCGCCATCCTTGGGTTCAAAGGAAACGAAATTTGGGACAGGATCCAGTATCTCGGCCTCCCTATCATCTCAGGCGGAAACAAAAGAATGCTATGGAGCGACCTCATATCCAAAATCAAAACCAAAATTGCAGCATGGGGAGGCTATTGGTTAACAAAGGGAGGCAAAGACATTCTTATTAAATCTGTGTTGTCTGTGATTCCTATTTACCAGGCAGCTTTCCTCTTAGCACCTCGATCGGTGACTGAGCAGATTTCCAAGCTTATCCGAGACTTCTTGTGGCAGGGAGGGAAGGGAAACGACAATAAATTGCATTTGGTGAACTGGGAGGTTGTCAAAAAACCCACGACAAAGGGAGGACTACAAATTAGGGACCCTTCACTTGCCAACCTAGCGCTTGGAGGTAAGATCTTGTGGATGCTGATAAATGATCCCGCGCACTCGGTGAGTGCCACTCTGTGTGAAAAATATGGGGTCAACAACACTCTTAGCAACCTTCAGTGTGATAGCTCTGCAAAATGTATGCAGGTGTGGAAACTGTGTTGCAAAAGAAGCAAGTTTTTCAAAAATTCGGTGTACGAAATCCCTGGCAACGACAAATGCACGTCAATTTGGATGGATAGCATCATGGGGAGAGAACCCCTGGCAGAAAACGATGAAATTGTAGACCTCAGAGATTGGTTGGAGAGAGCAGGAGTAAACAAAATTTATGATCTCTCGAAATGGGACCATCGCGGGGACTGGGCAGGTTGGGATTTCCACGGTGTTCCAGCTCGTTTATCTCAACAACAATACATGCTTGATGATCTACTGGAGGACGCTATCCTAGTCAACAGAACCACTAAAGACAGATGGGGATGGGGCCAGACATGTGTATACACTTCAGCGGTAGGATATAGAGCTTTGCAGGCATCAAGAAACAACAACCATACACCGGATTTTTGGAAAAGAGTCTGGGACCAACTAGCTATCCCAAAAGTGAACTTCTTTTTCTGGACCCTGATGCACAACAAACTTCTCACAGGAGACAATATGGAGAAAAGGAATATAGTGGGGCCTCACAGATGCGCGCTATGCAACAATAATTTCGAAACAGCTCAGCACTTGTTCATGGACTGTATCTTCGCCAAAGAGTTTTGGGGTCTCTTTCTTCAGGATTTCCAGATTAATATTGCACCTCAGAATTCGGTTGCATAACTTTTCGCCTCTTGGAGTCTAATCTACCCCCAGTGCATACCGCCTAAATCTTTCTGAACCAAAATATGGACAGCGATGCCCAAGTATGTATGCTGGCAACTTTGGTTGACTCGCAATCAGTCGATATTCAAAGAGGAGCGACACTTTCCGTTGCAAGTAGCGGTAAAAGCTAAATCTTTCCTTCTGGAAGCGGCCCAACAACAGTATGCCAAAGAGGACCCTTTGTTACTGCCGGAGGAAAAGAGGTGGTTAGGCCCGCTTGTCCCATTTCCGAGTAAGCAATTCCCTTCCCCAAAAACAGCCAATCTGAAATGGCGAATAAGAGTTGATGATGACAAATTCCAGCCATGGTGGAGGACTAAAAATTTAACCACAATCTTCTTTGACGGGGCGTCCAAAGGAAACCCTGGTGCAGCCGGAGCTGGGGGGGTTATCTACTCCCTATATGGGTCTTCAAAAGATTTCTTTTGCTGGGGATTAGGATAGAAATCCAACAATCAAGCTGAAATGTTAGGGCTTACCAAAGCTTGCCTCCTCGCCAGAGAAAAAGGCGTCAAAGATTTACAAGTTTTTGAAGACTCTGAGGTAATAATAAGAAACCTAAACATGGAGACTCGGTTTAGTAATGCCAGCCTAAACAAAATCTTAGACAGACTGAAGAGAGTTTTACTAGACTTCAATTCGTGCAAGTTTTATCATATCTTAAGAAAGTCCAACAGTGAAGTTGATATGATGGCGAACAAAGGCAACTCTCTCACGAAAGGACTCCTAATTGTAAACAACAAAAGTTATTTTCAAATCCACTAAAAATGCTGTAATCCAAAGCAGCTGCAGCTAGAATTCTGTTTTTTAATAGGGGTCACCTCGGCAAAGACCCACTTTTCTTCAAGTTAAATAAAACCTATAACCATTTCAGTTTAAAAAAAAAAAAAACCCAGTAATGTACTTGGCAAAAATCACCATCAACGCACATCACCGTCAATGACTAACAAGAATCTGGTTTAATTTCATCAAGATGACACTATCGCAAAACAAGGAGACAATGACGGTTCACCGACTAGTGGCTCACTCAATTTAGGATAGGCCTATTGTAGTCATTACCTGTAATCCTCTAGTTACGTTGGCCCTCTCGAATGTCAATGCAGACGATAATCCCATCAATCACCCATCCTTCAACAATTTACTCAAAACAACCCAAACGGTAAGGACATAACTGATGAAACACCGATATTATTGAGAACACATAACACACAACACTGATATTATTGAGAACACATATTATCATCTACCTTATGATTTTAATCAAATGTTAAACTAATTTTATGATCAACAAATAAAAGGGGGAATTGGGTAAAACGTCGAGCTCAAAATATGAAATCACCGAGGAAAAATATGAACTCCATGAGCATTAAAACACTGAGCTCTAAGATCAAATCATTGGAAAACTGGGAAATGTTTTAGCATTAAAGTGTTAGGCCCTGAGACAAAATCGCTGGGAAAATATGTGAAATATTTAAGCATAAAACACATATCTCTTAAGACCAAATAGCCTGGAAAAATATGAAATCTCTAAGAATTAAACACAGATATCTTAAGACAAAATCATTGGGATGAAATATGAAAACTCTAAGCATTAAAATGCAAATCTCTTAAGACAAAATTGCCTAGAAAAATATGAAATATGTAAGCATTAAAACATACATCTCTTAAGACAAAATCGTTGGGATAAAATATAAAAACTCTAAGCATTACAACGCAGATCTATTAAGACAAATTGATGGGATAAAAATATGAAACTCTAAGAATTAAAACACAGATTTCTTAAGACAAAATCGCCTGGAAAAATATGAAATCTCTAAGCATTAAAACACAGATCTCTTAATACAAAATCGTTGGGATAAAATATGAAAACTCTAAGCATTAAAACGCAGATCTCTTAAGACAAATCGTTGGGATAAAAATATGAAATATCTGACCATTAAAACACAAATCTCTTAAGACAAAATCATTGTGATAAAAATATGAAAACTCTAAGCATTAAAACTCTGAATACAACAGAAATGTAACACCGAATTTCACAAAATTTTCGTCAAGATTAAATGAGAAATAAAATAGAAAATTTAACGCAATAGAAGTACCTTTATCGAAGGTGAAAAATCTGAAGTGGTTGTCTCGTTCTTGCACTTTGTCCATCTCCTTCTTGCCAACCACTGAAACCTCACCGGTACCTCCCAACCAACGCTAGGGGTACTCTTCCTCCCCCTGAGCCCACTGAGCCTCAAAGGGGCCACGCACAAAATACCATAGAATGCTAGCTCCCAAATCACCTCGCAAGGTCGAGCTACTTCTCGTTATCTGAGCTGGGTATCCCAACTCCCATAAGAGAATTTCAGTCAAGATAAATTCTAGCAGCATAACCTTAGGCAAACCAGACGTGATCCATACTCCTCCTCCACCATCCTTTTTATATAGTTTTATTAGTGATTATATTCCCAAACCCTCATTAGATTATTTTTATTAAATTTAATTAGGATAAAGCTCCCTCGTACACATGTCATCTGATCCCTTAGTTTCACCAGAAAATCAATTTATTAATTAATTAAATTTTCCTATTTCCCTCACCCACCTAAAAGTGTTCCTAAAAATGCTCCTCAATGTCCCTTTATTCCTTTACAATTCTTAAATGACTTACACCTTTCCTAAATCCTAGTTGAGTTCACAATTAGAAGGTTCCAAAGACTAGATTCCCTACTATGTTAGGCATTCCCATTTTTCTTTAAGTTTCCACTTTTCTATCTAAATTCAGAATGAGCAGGTTTAGACATAAGCAACTATTTACCCTTTTAATAATTTAATCCTTCATTAAAATTTTACTTGAATTATTAAATTTTGAATTTTCCTTACTTGAATGTTCTACTTAGACCTAGGTTTTAAATTCACTAGGCTTGGAGACAGTTTTTTTAAGGGAAAAATTTTGTTATTAAACTTTACTCATAGCCTCATTCATTTTAAGGCTAACTAGGTCCTAAGGAGGCATAGTTTACTAGGAACTAGGATTATTAACTAACCATAATTAAAATCACAATGTGCCCTTCAAAACACACTATGTGCTCCAAGGGTTCCACTCGCCTGGATTCTGTTTTTATTTTTTCAATGTTCCCTTCAAGATGCACTACATGCTCCAAGGGTGCCACTCACCTTTTGAATGAATTTGGTAGACGTCAAACCCCTGGAGTCAATACTCCATCAAGTGATCTTGTGGGAGACTAAGGGCCTCTAAGGAATAAGGACCCTTGCTTATTGTGCACCCCTTAGAATCATCGTGAGTGACTGTCACAGTCTTCCCTCACAACATCATGGATATCTCGAGCTAGGTAATCGTTAACCTACAGTTTGAGCCACGATGAGAGTTCTAGTAGGCTTTGGCAAGGCTACTACCACACCTCTCCCTCAATTTCTCTAGTTTTCATGCATAACCCCTTTACTCTGAATGTGAGTCTGGTTGGAAAGCTATCGTCAACCTGCATCTATCAATGAAACATGTCAGCTATAACAATCAACATCATAATATCTAGTCATATGTCACATCTATAATATCAAAAACATTCAAACCATAACAACCCACTCCCTAACTCGATCCAGAGTCCAAGAAGATCCATTGATGACATCGACATCCTCTAACGTCCAGAGTCCTGCACACTCAGGAAAACCCAGTCAATAGAACATGTTTATGTAAATATAGAAAAAATAACATATCATCAGATCCAAAACATCTCATAATTATAATCAAAACAACCAATCGTATAATGAACGGGATCACTTGCATGCAAGTGTCCTCAAAGAATGAGTCCGCTCAGTGCATGCAAGAGAGGGATGTTACATACAACCCCTATTGTTTTAAACTTCGTCCTGAATTTTCACAGTATGTAAGTTCTGAAATAAAGTGTATCAAACTATCATATGTCTAGCTATCAAACAAAAATGGAAATTGTTGACGCATATCATATGCGTCCTCCCAGGTTGTCGAGTGCGGACTATAGTTGTCCCACTATACCTTAACTTGATCTACTGTTATAGACTGTAGTTGTCGAATGTGATGGTACAAGATGCGTATTGGTGTCGTCGTGAGTGCACCCTCGTCTGATACCTGCAATGAATGGATGTCAATAACATGTGTAGGATCACTAACATAATTTCTCAAAATAGATACATGAAAAACATCGTGCATACACCTCAAAAAATCAGGCAAGGCTAGTTGATAGGCACAAGATTCGTTATTTTCCACAATATCAAAGGGTCCCACAAACCTAGGAGAGAGTTTAACACCCTTTCCAAACTTGATCGAACTCTTATGTGGTTTCACTCACAAGCGTACTTGAACACCAACTTCATAACTACAGTCAACACGATGTGCATCGACATAAATCTTATGCCAATCCTGCGCTTCCTTGAACATTTGTATTATTTTTTTCATTTGATCTTCCATATCTTGGATCGCTTCCAGTCCAACGAGGACCCTATCCTCAAGATGATCCCAAGTCAAAGGAATCTAACACAGTCTCCCATAAATAAACTCGAAAGGCGCCATCTTAATGGTTCTTTGATAACTGTTGTTATATGAAAATTCTAACAGTGACAAGAATTCTTCCCAACACTTTTGTTGTTCCATCACGTACATACGCAACATATCATCCAAGATTTGGTTTGTTCGCTAGGTCTTCTCATCTGTCTCTGGGTGATATGCGGTACTAAAATTAAGTTGGTTTCCCAAGGCCTCTTGGGAACTAGTCCTAAATCATCATGTAAACATAGATCCTCGATCAGATATAATCCTCTTAGGCACACCCTGCTCATTATCTCGCTGATGAAAAATATAGCTATGTCAGGTGCCTTATTGAGTCCCTATTTTGACATAGATAATGTCATATCTCTTCCTATATATAAGCCTTTTTTCCTCTGTTATAAACCTATACTGGACTATTCCCTCCCAAAACACATGCCTAATAGCTATGTCATGTCCACAAGAGGTAATTGATGATTTAAAGCATGCTTGTTTAACTTTCTTAAATTAATTTGATCGAAAATGTCTTATTTTGTATAGTCCTAATGGTTTGATTTATGAGTATTCTATCCGACACTACCAGACACCGTGCAATCCGATACCAAATCCATTCTGGTACTCAAGATAGTTTTGATCTGGTACCAACTCTATTTCGGTACCAAGACATGCGCTATTCCGGTACTACCTGCTCTGTTCTATTCTAGTACTAGATTTGCGACTGTGTGCAATCCGGTACCAGAACCTCTGTTTCCAGAATGCGCTAGTTGGACTAGAATGATGGTGAATATGTCGAGGAGGCAGTTGGATAGAAGTGCCCAAATCAGTTTTCCAATTGCAAAGAGACTCCATCACTCATGCACTTCGTGTCATGAGGATGGAGTCGATTCCTAAAAATTCGATGTAAATCTTAATTGAGAAATCTCTCAAACTGTTTAATGCTTATCTATATATATTGGTAGTATCAGCTTACCTTATATAGGGAATGATGTATATATTATAGCTAGGTGATAATATCGAATGTAAAAAAATTCACTATTAGAACCAGATGATACTTATCATTGCCATGTATGAAGTAAAAGACTGTTGATCCAATTTACCAGTTGAATTAATACAGAATATCTTTTATGTCAATTCTTGGATGTGAGTGAAGATATTTAGTCTGTTACTTTCTTAAGAGGTTCCTTGTTGGTTCGACAAGGGCCCACCATCCCAACCAAGGTAAACCTCCTTGTAGACATTCTCTGTGTTTGTGTGGATATTTTACAGGAGTGTGTGTGATTGGTCTTTACTTCATTTTTAGGATTGAGCATCGAGTTAATCATTTTGATTTGGTGTGAATAAGGAAGTGTTAGATTGAATAAAAATTTCATTCTCATATGTTGAAGGTATCTATTTCATGATTTGAAGTGTGGAACTGATATTTTGAGTTTATAACTATAGTGGATCTAGTATCTCAAGGGACTAGATGACTTTATATTTCATCTTCATTCTTTGTAATAAATTCTTTCAGTTATACTGAACACCCTTGTGCTGGTTTGATTGAATTCCATGAGATTGAAGTTGGTTTTGGTTTAGAGAATGGTTGGAATTGATTGTTTTAAATTTCTATAGGAGACAAGATTCTTAAAGTTCATCTTTTCAATTCAAGAGCCTAGAATGAACAGACTTGTTTCTCTAGGACAACATCTCTTTGATTGATTGTATGTTTAAGTTTTATTATTAGTTTTCTCTTCTAGGTTCAGAGATATTTTGAAGTATTTAGAAATCTTAGAAACAGGGTTTTTATGTTATTAATTATTTCCTATAAGCAATAGACTTAGGTAGGCTACTTGTTCTCGGCACACATAGTGTAATGAATCTTTTGATTACGAATCCCGAAATGACATTTAAATGAGTGTGAGATATATATATTGAACATATTTATGCACCAACATTTTGGCTCCACTGCCAGGGAGTTGTAAACGGTAACAGGTAGCATTTTTAGTTTTCGATTGGTTTTATGAAGTATTGGATTGGATTTGAGGATAATCTAAGGGTGGAGAGAAGACAGTAAGAAGAAAGGTAAGAACCTGTGCATCCACTTTGGTGTGGTTTCTCCAAATTCAGGTTGTCCTCCTACCTTTAATTAGGAATCTTCATTTTTCATTCATTTCATTTTTTTTATGAGTAGGTACAAGGATAATAAAGGTAGATTTATTGCTCCTAAAACCTCAGAAAAATTAGAAAAGAAAACAACAAAGAACCCCCCCCCTTATACTAATTCATCAAAAATTCGTGCAAGAAAAATTCTGAGAGGAGAGAGCTCAAAGGCAGCAATTGCAACAACAACAAAAGGCACTAGATCTGAAGCCACTATTTAGATTAAATACACAAGAAAACAAGAAAGGAAGGAAGCACTGGTGACCCCATCTAGAGGAGAAACTAGAAAAGAAGCAGAGGTAGTAATAGAAGAGGTTGCATCTTCTGTTGGAAGGCCACACAAAACCTTGGAACAGCTAGAGATACCAGGTAACCCAGTGGTGGAACCATATCTCAGAGGAGAAAATTCACCACCTCCCTATAGATTTCTTGAAGAAATGGTAGAAGAAGAGGGAAACATAGACAATGAAACAAATACATTTGGATTTCCCATACTGGATATCACTAAAGACGTTGCTATGAAGAAAATTCCATTATCTTCACTTCCTCATTTATGAGGTATGTCGAAAGAATACCCTGACTCATTTTTATTTGAATTTGAAATATTGTGTAGGTGTTATCGGACAAATCGGTAGGTGCAGACACTAACTGATCTCCCTAGATCCACCTAGATCTAGAACAAAACACACCAGAACATGACGCTTTCCTTAAGTTTTAAATATTGAATTTACTAACCAAAGAGGGATGGGTGAAATATCATTTAAATGTCGCTTCCTCTCGCCATCGCCATCCTAGCTCCATTCCAACGCTCATATAATGATGATCCTACAAAAGAATGCAACCAACCAAAGTGATAGAAATAGCATAAACTCAATATAAACCTATGTATGTGATCAAGGAATCATACAAAAAAACACAACAAGCTTTATAGGAAAGAATCATATTACTATATCATATTAAATGTGAAAGAGATATTACAACCATGGCCTTGATGTCGCAAGGTCCCTTCCAACTATCCTTTATTCCCCACACACTTTCACTACAATAATTCTGAGAGCACAGTTCTAATAATATTCACAATCTATCTTCACAAGCTTGAACCAGAGGAAACTATGCTTGAGGTAAGTGGTTTCATTTTTACACAAGCTTGAACCATATAAAACTATGCTCATGACTTCCCAACACATAACACATGGATGGTTGGTACTTAGCCTTCATCCAACAACAAAGGCAGAGGAAATGAAGCTTAAAATACTAGACAAAGGACTTGACTCAAACAGAGAGGGGGAAAACTATTTCATTTTTGAACAAGCTTGACACAGAAACAAGAACTATGCTCGTAACCTCTGTTTCATTTTTTAACGAGGGGGATCTCTTCTTGATCATGGATTCCAAGAGGAAAATGCTCCGGGATGACACCATGTCAAGGGACAAAACTAAGTCATGGCTTCCAAGAGGTCTTCACTAGAAGGAAGAAACACACTCTGGAAGGACACCATGTTGAGGGTTGTGACAGGATTAAAGAGAACAGACTCTAACAACCCTATTGAAGAGATCACCATGTCAACTACTGGATCTAAGTCATCAGAATTTGAAGCCATGGGCGACAACGCCACATAATTGACCTGTGGCAGGGGCGATACTCTCTGCATACAAGAACCATTCAAGGAGGCAATCTAGGTGGGGTCAATGAATGTAAGTTGATCAACAATCACAACTCGCCCATCGCGAGGGAAAGATATCACATGAAAAAGAGTAGAAACAATAGATTTCATGGCATAGACATAATCTCTCCCAAGGAGTAAAGAAAAATCCAAGGGGTCTTGGACTACCATGACATCGATAAAGATATTTTTCCCTCCCAGAGTTATAGGAAACTTAGGAAGGGTCCCTAAAGGTTGACTAGTTCTTCTATTAAAAGCTAATAGATTCTGCGTAACCGACACAAGTGGAGGACAGCCCAAATATTTTCAAGCAATAGAGGACAAAATACTAACAGATGAACCTTCATTTATCAACGTTTGGGGAACGTCCCGACCACAAACCTGTATTGTAATCTGGAAAGGAATGTAAGAGGGAAGACGAGGTCCAGTTATCACACCCCAATAAAAATGGATTGTCTCATTACTTGGAGGGGGTCCTATGGGAGAAGGAGGAATACCCATCGGCACGAGAGATTCTGTATCAACGAGAAAAACGTGGGAAGTATTGGGTTTACTCTCTAGCGGGAGAGTAGGATCGACCGATGGAGAGATCATATCGACCACTTGAGTTTCATTCTCCAAGGAGGAAATGGGGTCGACAGATGGAAATGGATCGACCACTTTGGTGACTTTCTCCAAGGGGAGAATGGGGTCGACAAGTGGAGATGGATCGACCACTTGAGTGATACTCTCTAACGGGAGAGTAGGATCGACCGAGGATGGGATCATATCAACCTTTTTAGTTTCACTCTCTAAGGGGAGAGTAGGATTGACCGAGGATGGTATCGGATCAACCACTTTATCAACTGGTTCAACTAAGGATGTGACCATATTGATGACATGATCAATCGGATTGACTGGTGAAGGGACCAGAATGATCATTCCATCAACTATTGGAGGGTTGAGAGAAATCTTATGGTAAGTAGCTGGAAGTTGAGGCTGTGAAACAGTCATGTCTTCTAGTAATTTCGAGGCTTTGTCCATATGAGGGCAAAGATGAGTTAGATGACTCCCTTTGCATAACATACATGGGAACTTGACTCTACTTTTATTCTTCCCAACCGTATCATGACTAGTTGACTGGAGGTCATCAATATGTTGTTCAGAGGCTGATGACATGGGTTGGCGAGGATGTGTAGACCATGCTTCTATAAAATTGGATAGACCAGGGCATTCCTTAAGAAGATGGATATCCTTACAAAGCCTACAAGGGTACTTGGGCTTACGGGTTGTTTGGGTGATCTTGATATCATCAACACTCCCAACACGATTAATAGTAACTGGTTGGTTTCCAACATGTTTGACAGTGGTTGGAGGTTTTGACCCTCACTTATCTTTCTTCTTCTTAATATTTATTTTCTTCTTCTTCTTATTCTCCAGGTTACTAGCTTCAGAAGTTTCACATGACGAAGAAGATGAAATGGAAGGCGACATTGTAAGCGAAGAAGGCGAAGAAGACCTTACTGGTGAAGAAGGTGAAGGATCAACATGAGGTCGATGCTCTTGGGGGAAGTGCTTGTGATTGAAGCACTAATTGCATTCGAGATTACCTGAGTGGAAAACAACCATACTGGTAATCCAATAGTGAGACCTAGAAGGCTCAAAGTAGCGATGTGAGGAGGACCAAAGTTTCCATAAGAAGGAAAAAAAAAAGGTTCCCCTGGAGTAGGGGTTCCCTCATTGGTCATTCTGGGAACTGACACCATTAACTACTAGGGAAAACAAACAACACACGCTAAAAATCTAGGAAGCAAGCAAACAGAAAAAACCTTCTTACAATGAGCACACTAGTTGGTGATGAAATCCAACGTCGCCGGAACAATGTAAGAAGGGGCTGAGAGAGAACGGGTGGAAAATTTATGTTGACGACCTGCATAACAGACTTACACCCTGGTGTAAACTACCACACATAATCGTGGGTATACCATCCAAGGAGCCCGAGTGACTTTGGCCAACGTCGATTCCAGGTACCGTGAAGACTTGCCCCTCCACAGTCACCTTGTGTAAAGACCCTAAAGAGATAGGACACTAAGGTTACCACAAACAACAATGATGCCTAAGGAAACAGTCGACAGTCCGATCCACACGCAAGGGTAGGGTATCTAGCCCGAAATCAACTTGAGAGGCTTCCACTCATCATTGTGGGTATACCTTCAAGTGACCCCTGTAATACGTGCAATATCTACACCAAGACCAACAAAGCAGGGTGAATAACTCTGCTAGTCTCAATGCGACCTCATGATTGACCCTTGTGTTAGAAGGGCTTCCTAGGACAAAATGTAATAAGTGGATTTAACCGCTCCCTAACTCAAGATTCTCTATTTGTTTGCAACTTTGGAAAGTTATCTTTCACACCTATTCCAAAGCCCTACAACTAATCTGATGTAGGTTTGCTACCAGAAAAGATAAAAATGTCTAATCAATTTTTATAAGCGCTTTATTTTATGGTTGTTGTTACTTAAAAGGAAAATGGTGTGGACAATATGGTGTTTTGACCGACTCGAAATTTATGCAAAGAGATGAAGATGCAATCTTTTCATTTCGATGAAAGATATGCTACGAGAAGGAGAAAACATTTATCATTCCCATATGCACGATGTCCCAAAATATATTAAAATCATCAATATCAAGATTCTCAAGAAATGAGAAAAAGGTATTGAACACCAATGCACGATTCATGCCCCCCCCCAGCCATGAGGGGGAAAAGTTTTCATAATTTAAGATCAAAAAATGCCAAGAATCATGCAATTTCTCTACTTCAAATGCAAGGATGCCCCCAATCTAATATAAAGAAAGAAATTAAATCTTTTTGTTTCAAAAATTTCACTAAAAGTAATAATGAACTTTCTTAAAACAAAGAAACTCAAACTAAAAGTTCTCTTTTAAAGCGAACTATTCAAAAGAAATTTCATCTTTCCAACAATTCTAAAGAAAACACATGCTTTGTAATTGAAAGACACTCAAAGCAAGAGACTAATCCTTCAAAACCACACAAAGAAAAAGTGGCTAAAAGCAACTCAAAGAATGTCAAGAATACTGTAAACAGATCAATATAGGCTCCAAAAGTTCAATCCAACTGTTCAAAGAAAAACTGGGCATCAAAAAATGACAAGACCCAATCCAAAAAAATTTACAAACAAGTTCGCAGGCTAGTAGTGTATTACAGTGCGAGAATCAAAGATTTTCGTAGGCTAAACAAAGGTTGACTGCGAGGGGTTCGCAATGAACTTAACACCAGGGTGTGAACTTAGGTATTTTTCGTAGGCCACTAAAAGGTATAGTGCTAGAATGCCTATAAACAAGAAAAAAATTGAAAAAGGACCAAATTTGAGTGAACTTTCGGATCCGGAGAGTCTGGATGGATCTCCCACAGACTCAGAGACCAGAAAACAAGCAATCAAAGTAAGGGAAACTAGACTAACTAGGAAAAAATCTGTTCCCTAGTGGAGTCGCCAATTTTGTTATCGGACTAATCGGTAGGTGCTGACACTAACAGATCTCCCTAGATCCACCTGGATCTAGAACAAAACAAGATAGGACATGACTCTTTCCCTAAGTTTTGACCATTGAATTATCTAGTAGGGAGGAATGAGTAACATACCTTTGTATCGCTTCCTAGGGTCTCTATTGCTTCTGCTTCTCTCCGGTGCTCTCGTGAGGTCAAGACCAAGACAACACAAACCAACCAAAGTGAAGATAGCAAAATATATTCAACTGTCAACTTATGTGTATGATCAAGGAATTACACAATAAAGTAAGCATGACTTTATGGGAAAAGGACATGCCACTGTATCATATTAATCGAAAGTAGAAGATACAACATGATCGCCTTGATGTCGCAAGCTTCCTCTCGGTGGCTCTTGGCTCCAACACACACACTTCCTCGATCCTTTTATGAGGAAGATACAATTCCTCTTGATAGACTTGCTAGAGTCTCCAAGCTCCTGTTCAAGCTAGGTCCTTCACACAATTCTTTCACCAATTCTCCAATGAATCTTGCTTAACCTTTTCCATGAGAATTCCATCAATATATAGGAGAGAATGAGATGGTTACTTGGATAAGAATGATCCCACAATATCAGGGAAACCAGTAAAAGGATAACCATTCGAATGCCAACCCATTCTTCTAGAAGATTCCCTTTTAGAACCATCGAGACTTCATTTTTTTCCAAGATTTAGAACAAGTTCACACCCTAGCTATGTAGCACAGTGCGAGAAGTTTTCACCCTAGAGGAAGGCAGCCTGCGAGAATGACCCATTCTCACACCCTAAGATATTAGCAACCTGTGAACTCTCTTCAAAAGTAAGTTTCTTGGGAAGGGATGAATGTCACTTTTCTCAGGAGAAAATTCTTATGAGGAGCCTGAGTACACCAGCATCAATACACCATCATGATGACCAAAATCATGGGTAACAGTAGGAGCTATAACAACATAGATAATGCTAAAAAATTAAAACTTTTCCCAGCTACACTAAAATATTCGGCACTACGGTGGTTCATGAGCTAAGGGGAACACACAATTTTGTCTTGGGATGGTATGAAGGAGGCCTTCCTCCAAAAATACCAATATTTCTACAGACCTAGGGATTCCAGGAATGATATATTCAAAATGCAACAATCTAAAAAAGAAATCTTAGAAGACTACCTAGAGAGGTTCTTATACAATTCCCAAAAGACTAAGTAGTTTTCCTTAGATACAACTATAGTTAGGACTGTATTTCTAAAGGGTGTGAGGGATGATTGCATTGAAGTGTTAAACCTCATGAGTTCTGGGGATGTATACCAAAAACCATTTGCAGACATAGCAAAGTATTGCAAAAGATACTCTCGCAGTCAAGCTAAAACAGGGAAAAGTATAAGGGACCCTATCAACAGAATGGCTAAACCCACATCTAGAGGTGTCATGAGGATTGAACTAGGAAATATATTGGAAAACTTTAAAACAAATATCCTAAACACCATCAGTTCCCAACTAGATAGCATGAAAATTAAAAGAAAACAAGAGGAAGAAAACATTGCGTTAGCAATTTTTTGTCATCAGTGTAGGAGGAAACACCCTGAAAAGGAATTCCCGCTCAATGTTATTGAAATCTGTGGTCTCTGTACAAAGGACCATCCTACTAATGAATTCCCTTCTCTCCCCAAACTCAAGGCCATGTTCAAGGGAGGAGGAGAACCTGAGACATCCTACCCCCCTAGGAGACCATGGAGACAACAAAACACCATCATGTTTGCTGACCCAATGACACAATACCCCCAAAATAAATGGGTACCCACCATGTCTTATCCTCATTGGTCGACACAAAACCAACCTTGGCAACAGGGGTGGAGAGGACTTGTATATGGGAATGTCCCCTTCCAACCAACAAATTTTCCCACCTATCCACAATATGCTTTGAATATTTCACAATTTCTCCCAAGATTTAACCCCCCTGCTCTTCTTCCACCCCCACAACAACAACTTGCACTACCCATGAATCCAAATATGTAGCAACCAATGCAAGCTACACCCATCCAAAACCCTCCTCGACCTACCCCCATTCCTGCACAACCTATCCCTAACCCAAATAACAGACTGACACAACCTACACAAAACATTGAAGTACAAACCTTTCCTACATATGTAATAACACCAGCTCCATTTAATGGAATTGAATTAAGATCGGGAAAGATTGTAAACAAAATAAATCCCACTATGGTCATCCAAGAAGAACAAGTGCATGATCACACAAACTAAGATGAACAAATAGATGTCCAAATAGTTCAAAGAGAAGAAAAGATGACTAATCCATTGAACGAAGAAAGAAACACTCAAGTACCTCAAGAAATTCCTTTTCCCAACTCCCTTGCAGTAGAAACACCCCGTAAAATGAATCCCCCTTACCCAGAAAGGTTGCTCGTAAATAAAACTGAGGAACTTCTAGAACAAAATCTAAAGACTTAACTCTGGAACATATGTGTAAAGATCCCACTACTACAGGCCATTAAATACATATCGATCTATGCAAAAATTTCAAGGGACCTTTGTATTAAAAATCCAGGGAGAAAGAGGAAGGAACCTCTTGTCATACAGATGCTAGGGCAGTTATCTGAATTTATAACAGAAATGCCTTCCAAGTATAGTGATCTAGGAAACCGAGTGGTAACCATAGAAATAAATGGTGTTGCCTTACCTAACACATTGATTTATCTAGGGGAAACAATAAATGTGATGTCATTAAACACTATGAAAACACTGCAACTAGATCACTTAAGACCTACACAAAATTTGCTAGAACTTGCATATAAATCAGTCATCACCCCAACAAGAAGTTTAGATGATATAACAGTGACATTGGCCTCTTGGGAATACCCTGTGGATTTCTTGGTAATCCATCCCATATCCCCCAAACCAGGACACATAGTAGTACTCAGTCGACCTTGGTTGGCCACTGCTGATGCATTCATCAGTTTTCAATATGGAGAAATGACAATTTCCAATGGCACTCAAAGTCAGAAACTTATCCTTTTTCCCCTCGCCCAACCATCCACTGAAGTTCCTCTCTGGTTGGAGAATCCCTATGGGGAGGAGGACTGTACTTAGCCCTTGTTGACACTTGAACAAGTAAAAGGAGTACAAGAGCACTCTTAAGAACAAATCCTAAGTCTATTCTTGGTTTCTTCGACATGCATTGACTATCCCCATCTTTCACTAACTACACACAAATATTTAGCCCTGGATTTCAAGAAATTTGGAACCCGTCCACTTCTATAATAGCCACTCTTTCACAAGTAGAGGAAGGGAAGGAATCAGTTGTCCAAGATGTTGAAATCAGTCCTGGAAAGTCCTTATATATCAATGCTATCCTAGAAATAGATCAACAACAAAAGCTGATACAAATGATTCAAGGGAAATATGATGTGTTTGCATGGGATTACTTTGACATGAAAGGAATCCACCCAGATACCTATATGCATCATATTTACACTAACGATTAGATTAGACCTGTTAGGCAGCCTCAAAGAAGAATGAACCCAACTTTGAAAGATATAGTAAAGTAAGAACTCCAAAAACTCCTACAAGATAATTTCATTTACCCTATATCAGATAGCAAATGGGTTTCCCCATTAGTTATTGTACCGAAGAAAAATGAGAAATGGAGGCTTTGTGTGGAATTTCGAGAATTAAAAAATTCCATGTATAGGGACTACTTCCCTTTACCTTTCATATATCAGGTCTTAGACACTTTATCTGAGAAGAGGTATTTTTCTTTCATGGATGGGTTTAGTGGTTACAACCAAATATAAATTTCACCAGAAGACCAAGACAAGACCACATTCACCTATCCTTGGGGAACCTATGCCTATAGGGTTCTCCCCTTTGGGTTATGTAATGCCCCTGCTACCTTTCAGAGGGTTGTCTTGGTTATTTTCTCTGATTTGACCAATGATTGTGTGGAAGTATACATGGATTATTTCACGGTATATGGGGATGATTTCCAACAGGCATTGGAAAATTTGAAGAAGGTATTGGCCAGATGTAAAGAGACCAACCTCTCACTCAGTCATGAAAAATCGAGAATGCTACTTACCAAAGGAATCATTCTAGGTCACCACATCTCTGGTATAGGAATAAGAGTGGACCCTACCAAAATCGACATTATTTCCCAAATTAAGATCCCTAGCTCACAAAATGAAATTAGAAGTTTCCTAGGGCATGCCGGCTACTATAGGAGGTTTATTCAAAATTTTACAAACCTAGTTTCCCCCCTTTTCAAAATACTAGCAAAAGATCTGGAATTCTGTTGGGATGAGCAATGCAAAATCTCCTTTGAAATCTTAAAAACAAAACTTTCAAGTGCCCCTGCTTTGAGAGGTCCAAACTGGTCCCTTCCTTTCCATATCTACACAGACGCCTCAGATACCGCTTTGGGAGGTGTATTAGGACAAAGGGAAGGGAAAAATCCTTATGCTATATACTTTGTTAGTAAGAACCTCTCACCTGTTGAAGCAAACTATATTGTCACATAAAAAGAATTTTTATCAGTAGTACATGCCATCAACAAGTTTAGACATTATATAATGGGATACAAAGTTTTTGTGCACACTGACCACTATGCTATCAGATTTCTAATGAATAAACCTGTTACAAATGCTAGGGTAACTATATGGTTGTTGTTACTACAAGAATTCAATATCACTATCATAGATAGTCCTGTAACAGATAACTTGGTTGTTGATTTCTTGTCTAGTCTTATTCATATAGGTGACAATACTCCAATAGATGATGATTTTCCGGATGAGAATTTATTTTCCATTTCTAATTTCACCCCTTGGTATGTAGATGTAGCCAACTATTTGGTAACTGGAAATCTGCCTCAAGGTATGACATCTAGAGAAAAATAGAGAGTTATTCAGCTAAGTGCCAATTATATGTGGCATGAGGATACCCTATACCGAACGGGACCTGATTTGGTAATCAAAAGATGTGTCTGGGAAGATGAAATGAAGGATATCTTTAGAGCTTGCCATGATGGCCCATTTGGAGGCCACTTTGCTGAAAAAAGGACAGCCTACAAAATCCTATAGTCTAGCTATTATTGACCAACCATCTTCAAAGATGCAAAGAAATACGTGGCCAGCTGCGATGATTGCCAAAGAATGGGAAAACCTACAACAGTCTACGAAATGCCACTCCAAGCCCAAGTAGTAATCGAACCCTTTGAAAAATGGGCCTTAGATTTTGTAGGACCTATCAATCCCATGTCCCACAGGAAAAAGTACATATTAGTTTGTACAGACTATGTAACAAAATGGGTAGAAGCCAAGGCTCTGTATTCAGCCAATGAACAATCTGTTGTAGACTTTCTCTTTGAGGAAATTTTCACTCATTTCGGGGTACCTCGGGAAATAGTCACTGACCAAGGGACACAATTCACCTCAAATTTGGTCAAGGCTCTTACCGAATAATACAAGATCAAACACAAAAAGTCTTCACCCTATCACTCCCAAGCCAATGGCCAAGTGCAATTGACCAACAAAGTGATAGAGGCCATCCTCACTAAGACTGTTTAGCTGCATCATAAAGACTGGTATGATAGGTTGCATGAGGCCTTGTGGGCCTACAGGAAAACCTGGAGAAATACAACAGGCCATACACCTTATGAGTTGGTGTATGGGAAGCAGGTACTACTTCCCATAGAGTTTCAGGTAAAGACCTTCAGAACTACCATGAAATTAGGAATGGACCTGAATGAAGCTCAAAAACAGAGGCTATTACAATTCAATGAGATTGATGAGATAAGACATGATGCTCTACAAAGAACCACCCTGATACAAGAGCAAAGGACCAAATGGAACGACAAGTACATTAAAAAGAAGTCCTTCCAGCTAGGTGATTGGGCCCTCCTATATGATAGCAGATTCAAAAAATTTAAAGCTAAACTGTCTACCAGATTGATGGGGACCTATGAGGTTGATACATTCTATGACAATGGTGCAGTAAGGGTAAATACCATTAATGAAAATCAGACTTCCCTTCTTGTAAATGGGCATTGACTGAAGGTTTATCACAAACCTCTATCAACGGAGGATTTTGTCAAAAATGTTCTTCAGACTTCCAAAATTCAACTAGTAAGCAAGAGGTTTTCTCCTCCTGTTGACCTACCATAGTAAGTTCAAATTGTATAAATCCATTTTCTGTACATAGGTGTGTCATGAGATGAAGTTTTGCTTTATTTTTTTGGTGTAACTAACAAAGGCAAAAGGTTTTTTTTTTTTTTTTTGGTGGTGTTCCCATGTAGATAAACAAATAAGGAGGACAGCTATGAGAGAGAGTTTTCTTTAAGTTTTTCAGACTCTTTAAAATTGAAAATACCAGTGAGAAGGAACTAGCCTGGGCTCGATAAAAATCCATGGGACAATATAGAGAGTCTTCTTTAAGTTTTTCAAACTCTTTAAAATTGAAAATACAGGCGAGCAGGAACTGGCCCAGGCTCGATAAAAATCCATGGGACAGTATAGAGAGTTTCCTTTAAGTTTTTCAAACTCTATAAAATTGAAAATACCGGCAAGCATTAACTAATCTGGGCTCAATAAAAATACATAGAAAGGTAGTAGTTAGGATTATTATTGTTATTGTAATAAAAGAGGAATTGCCAGCAAAAGTATGGTCACCTTGGTTCTAGAAGAAAAGGAGTTATGTCATCTCGATCACTGGTCATTACAGAATACCCTTCTGTTACGAAGCTTTCTTGAATCATTCCTCTATAGACTTTGGAAACTACATGGTTTTTTAGTTGAATTTGATCACATAACACTAGCTATTCCTACAAATCACTGTCACTAGAATCCGTGTCAAGATTTTTAAGCACCAGAAAAATGTTCATTCGTGTGCTTATCTCTCATCAATGATCACCTTTATGTTCATCCGATACCAAGGGCCACCCAAGTACCAAATCATCTTGTTGTGCCTATCTGGTACCGGATACTATCTAGTATAAAAGAAGGGGCCCTGAGCTATTCTGGTACTAATTACAAATTTTACAAACAGGTGATCCGACACTAAGGTAATTCGGTACTTAGGTGATCCTGTACCAACTTCCAATTCTACACATAGGTGATCCAGTGCTTAGATGATTTGGTACTGGTAAGAATATATCAGGTAACTTTCACCATGTTTCCAAGTGATTGTCCAATTATTAGTGCTAGGACATACAGATTCGACCTTTTGTTTCATGTTATTTAAAGGAATTAGACTAAATATGCATTTAGAACATCTAATTTCTCTTGGATTATGACATACCCTTGTTTTGTCACAAATATCTGTAAAAATATTAGACCACACTTCCGTAAAGAGGAAGTGTCCTACGAAATATCAAGAGTTCAAGGTCATGATGTCTTTTACCGAATCAAATTCATACTCCCTCTGTCTATTCGATAAATAAAACCCATAAAATTATGATTCATTGTCGTACTATATGAAATGACACGAACCACGAATCATAGCATATCAAGTAATGATCCCAGTTGATTTCATATACATGAATCCCAATCATAACGACCACATCCTTCTGGGAATATCGTCCGACACCAAGCTTCCCACGAATCTGTAAACCATTAGTAGATTTGACCTACCTCACCATATCATCATGAGTATCGACGTGACCATTGTAATCTACACTTCCATTCATAAACTCTCTTTTGGATGGGTCTGCCATATATATGAGTGTTATTTACCATTATTGTCACACCTCTATAGTCACCCTATGCCTTCGTATCCCTAGCATATTTTTCCCATCCGATACTCAACCCTCGACCCTCTGTTCATGATTTATCCACTCGAGAGAATTGTTTATGATAGCATGGGGGTCGACAGGCATGAGCCCATATTTCAAATACACAGAGAAATAACAGAATATCAGGCTTGTAAGAAAAAATATGAATAGGTAGGGTGGGTGTCATTCTTGGAGAAATTTAAAGGTCATCACGAAGGAATTTATTTTTTCTTTGCGCAGACATATGATGGAGAAAATGTGCAGATTAGAGATGTGAAGTTAACAATTACTGAAGCCACCATAGCAAAATCTATGGGTCTCCCAATGGAAGGAGAAATATACTTTAAGAGAGTGCTCGTTGAAAAAAATATCTGTCAAAAATTCCTCAAGCCAGAACATCATAACCTCGATTGGACCAAAGGCATCCCTTGAAGCTACATTAAGGAGGAATATTGGACAATGCTCATAAGTCTGCAAAAATTCCTCACCTATGAGGGAAGGTATGTCGTGACCTTCATTTATCATTTAAATCTTTTATCACATTTTGAGGGGGGACCATAGATTAATTTTCCCCACTTTTTATGGATGAGTTTAAAGAAAATGGCAAGAGGGGTGACATCAGTTTCCAAGAAACCTGAGACTAGCCTTCATCATCATGGTTTAATCAAACTTTTGGTTTCTCATGCTTTAAAAACACAAGGGGGTAGTTGGAAGCAGTTACTCCAACAGAGTTTCACTCAAGAAAAATACAAATCGGTCGATACACAGGAGGCAGGGACACACAGTGAAGGCTCAAGCAGAAAGGAAAAGAAAGAAAGAAAAATGACATCATGAGGTGAAGAAAACACTGTTATTCCCAGCTCGTCTCAGCCCATTGAGAAATCCGTGAAAAAAAAGTCTATTGTAGGGGAACCTTCTATATTGAGAAAGAAGACAGCCACTCAATTCCAGAGAGTAAGTCCTACCTCAGCTAAAAAGAGTAAAAGATGAAAAGAAGACTCAGAACCAAGTGGTCAATCTGACAGGGTTCCTAAAATAATTGTGGAAATGTCATCAGAACCAGCTAGCCAAATAGAAAATACCTCTGACTTCCATTTACAAAATAAGAAAATATCTGCACAAGCTAAAGCATCTAGCTCGGTCCTGCGCCTTAAAGACCAACGATCAAAGAATAAGAAACAAAAGAAGGAGGAGATTTTATTAGAGCCAACTATAAAACCCCCTCTGAAATCCTCTAAGGAATTGAAAAGTATTTATGAAGTTATTCATCCTTCTCGAAATTTAGTTGGTGAAATGAAGGAAACTGCTAGAGTGACAAGAAAAAATGAAAATAAACTAGAAGGGAAGGAGCCACAAGTTTCAGAGCCTACACCTCAATCTTCCAGAATAGGAAGACGGGTTCTCCGGCAGAAGCAAACCCTAGAATTTACAACTCAAGGCCCCAAGATAAAATTCAAGTCAACATGGGAGGAACACGTGTCCATATCTACCCCTGTCAATAAATCTAAGAAAAGGAAACTGTTTGAAGAAAATCCTACCCTTGTCAGCAAGTCTAAGAAATTCTCATTGCCCATACGCAAGACAACCAAAAGTATGTCCAAACAGGATACAACTCCAAACATACCTTCTCCTCAAAGGGAATCCATGGATATTCCAAGTTCTCCAAAAAGAGGGAGTGGTTGGGAAGCTACCACAAGCGAAGAAGGAATGGTAACAATAAGCGAGATGGAAGGGCTGGTGAAAGAGACTTTAAGGGATTTGAGGAAAGAAAAAGAAGCTCGAGAGGTGTTAACTCAGGAAGTGCTCACACCGAGTCCAGGAAAGTCCTTGAGAAGACGAAAAATGATAATAAAGGCTCTGAGGAGTCTGAGAAAAGAAAAAGGGGCTTGAAGAATGGTAGCTAAGGAAGTACTCACACCAAGCCCATATAAGTCCCTGAATGAACAAACATTATTAACAGAAATTGAAAGATTGAAGCAAGAAGTTGAAGAATACAAAATACTGGACATGCATATCAAAGCAGAGAATGCAGAATTGAAGGAGCAACATGCAGAGGTCTTTGCCAAATTTAACAAGGTCTTTCGATTGATCCATTACACTAGGGTGATCAAGAAGGAATTTAAGAGTGAAGCTTTTGGTGTTAACATCCTGCAATCCGAGGAATAACAAAGGAGGGTCCAACTATGCAGAAAGTTTTTTGGCATCAATTTTTTATAACATTCCATGAGGACATGCAACACCTTCAGCATGGGGGAAATGTTGAGTCCCTATTTTGACATAGATAATTCTCTATCTCATCCTATATCTAATCCTTTTTGCCTCTGTTATAAAACTATACTGGACTATTCCTTCCCAAAACACATGCCTAATAGCTATGTCATGTCCACAAGAGGTAATTGATGATTTAAAGCATGTTTGTTTAACTTTCTTAAATTAATTTGATCGAAAATGTCTTATTTTGTATAGTCCTAATGGTTTGATTTAAGAGAATTAGTGCCTCCACTACTAGACACCATGCAATCCGGTACCAAATCCGTTCTAGTACTCAAGACAGTTTTGATCCGGTACCAACTCTATTCTGGTACCAAGACGTGCGTTATTCCGATACTACCTGCTCTGTTCTATTCCGGTACTAGATTCACGACTGTGTGAAATCCAGTACGAGAACCTCTATTTCTAGAATGCGTCAGTTTCACCAGAATTATGGTGAAGATGTCGAGGAGACAGTTGGATAGAAGCTCCCAAATCAGTTTTCCAGTTGCAAAGAGGCTCCATCAGTCATGCAATTCGTGTCATGAGGATGGAGTCGATTCCTAAAAATTCAATGTAAATCTTAATTGAGAAATCTCTCAAACTGTTTAATGCTTATCTATAGATATTGGTAGTATCAGCCTACCTTATATAGGGAATTATGTATAGATGATAGCTAGGTGATAATATCGAATGTAAAAAAAATTCACTGTCAGAACTAGATGATAGTTATCATTGCCATGTATGAAGTAAAAGACTGTTCATCTAGTTTACCAGTTGAATTAATACAGAATATATTTTATGTCAATTCTTGGATGTGAGTGAAGAGATTTAGTCCGTTACTTTCTTAAGAGGTTCCTTATTGGTTCAGAAAGGTCCCACAACCCCAACCAAGGTAAACTTCCTTATAGGCGTTTTGTGTGTTTGTGTGGATATTTTACAGGAGTGTGTGTGTGATTAGTCTTTACTTCATTTTCAGGATTGAGCATCGAGTTAATCATTTTGATTTGATGTGAATAATCAAGTGTTAGATCGAATAGACATTTCATTCTTAGATGTTGAAGGTAGCTATTTCATGATTTGAAGTGTGGAACTGATATTTTTAGTTTATGACTGTAGTGGATCTAGTATCTCAAGGGACCAAAAGACTTTATATTTCATCTTCATGCTCTATAATAAAGTCTTTCAGTTATACTGAACACCCTTGTGCTAGTTTGATTGAATTCCATGAGATTGAAGTTGGTTTTGGTTTTGAGAATGGTTGGAATTGATTGTTTTAAATTGCTATAGGAGACAAGCTTCTTAAAGTTCATCTTTTCAATTCAAGAGCCTGAAATGAACGGACTTGTTTCTCTAGGACAAAATCTCTTTGATTGACTATTTGTTTAATTTTTATTATCAATTTTCTCTTCTAGGTTCAGATATATTTTGAAGTATTTAGAAATCTTAGAAACAGGGTTTTTATGTTATTAAATATTTCCTACATACAACAGACTTAGGTAGGTTACTTATTCTCGGCACACATAGTGTAACGAATATTTTGATTACGAATCTCAGAATGACATTTAAATGAGTGTGAGATATATATATTGAACATATTTATGCACCAACATGCCTGATACGTCATACACACAGGAATAAAATGTGTGCTCTTCGTCAGAGTGTTCACTACTACAAAAATCGAGTCGCGTCTCCTCTCCGTCAATGGAAACCTAACAATGAAATTCATTGAAATGACATCCCATTTTGATTCTGGAATAACTTGTGGTTGTAGTAATCCGGTTGTATGTGTATGTTCATCCTTCACCTTCTGACATTCTAGAGATATTTCCACGTAGTTTACTATGTCTGCCTTCATTCCTTTCCATAAGAATAAGGGTTTAAGGTCTGCCTCATATTTTTGACTCCAGTATGAGCAATGTACACTGCTCTATGATCCTTGTTTAGGATCAAAATCCTCAAATCATTATTGGGAGATGCATAAATCTGATTATTAAATATCAATAATCTGTCATTTTCCATAGTAAATCCCTCAAATTTTGGTACCATCATGGTGTTTTGTCCGATAAAAATATGGACATCTTTGTACCAGTCATCGTTTTGTTGTAAAATTATAATCTTTTCACATATATTCGTCTAAAGAGGCATCACCAAAAATATGCATGGTCTCTGACTCAACGTATCATCCACTCTGTTCACTGTTAATTTTATGTAATTAATCTCAAAATTGTACTCGCTAAGAAATTTCGACCAATGTCGTTGTCGCGCGTTCAAATCATTTTGCATAAATATGTGTTGCAAACCAAAGTGGTCTATTTTTAGTTCAAATTTTCATCCAATAAAGTAGTGTATCCATACTCTCAAGGTATACACAATGGCTAACAACTCCAAATCATGCGTCGCATAGTTCTCCTCATGCCTTCTCAACTTTCATGATATTTATGTGATCACTCGACCATCTTGCATCAAGACTCTACCTAAGCCTTCATCGGATGTGTCAGTGCTTACCAAGAAATCCTCATCCATGTTAGGGACCTTTAGTATCAGTGTTGTCGTCAACATCTCCTTGAGCCTCCAAAATTCTTCCGCGCATTTCTCGGTCCAAACAAAATTCTTGTTCTTCTGCAATTCCGTAATCAGATTTTCTATCTTTGAAAAAACCTTGACGAACCTTCGATAGTATCTCGCTAAACCCATGAAGTTACACACTTCTAGGACATTCCTCAATGCAGGTGTTATCACCAAAATTTTGTCTGCAAATGGTTACAGGAATCCAACATCTTCAAAACACCCATTAGTTCACTCATGGACCAAAAATGCATTTCCAAAAGGTCCAAAACTATACAACCAATTATAAAATCATCATGCGCTAAGACTACACAGGGAGTGCGTGCACATGCGCCATCCATAAACGCCATAAAAATGCACATGTGCACGATGCATGTTTGTGGACGCAACAACTGTGCACCCCTCATAACGACGCATTTATGATATTGGTTGGCCTTCCACCCACTTATGGATCAGCTTCCAAGTCGATTTGACACCCAAATCTCAACTGAATCTAACTGGGGGGTTGGTCAAACACCTAAGGGTTCCCTAAAGGGCCCCTTGTTCACACTAAGAACTGGTTGCATAATGCCTCAAAGATATGCTATAAAAGGAGGCCATGGGTGCACTATATTTCTAAGGATTTCATTTGTATTGTTATGTTGCTTATATTCTCTTAGAGAATCCTCTTTTCTCATTAAGAGTATACAAGCACCATTTCATTTAGCCATTCATATCACCTCTTGAGTGAATGTTCTTTGGATTCTCTTCACCATTTCATTATATTTTGTTACTTGTAAGAAGAGCTCAATATTTGGGAGTCCAAGAGCCCTCCCTTGGAGGAAGAGGAGACCCATATATCTCCCTTTCTCTTTGGTGTTTTCCCACTAATACAATCCTACCCATTGGTGGCATGAGTGTTGTTTATTTTCGATTTTAATGTTAATATGCACTCTAGTTTAGTTTCTTTTATTTTTATTATCTTAGTTCTTTTGTTTATTCCTTATGCTTGATGTTTCTAACTCCTTCATTCATTGTTGTCTTCCCTAGCTAACCCAACTAGGCTTGTAAGCATCCCTATTTTTCTCATTCATGTGACAAAAGGGGTGCAATTTATTGGCGACTCTGTTGGAAAGGTATCAATTTCCTCCCCCATTTGGGTTATTTTATCTCTTATTTTTGTTTATTTAACTTGCAGGAACCATAACCGACCCAAGACTACCTGCAAAAAGACAAATTCAAAGCTGAGCTAATAGAATTTCATCCGAAATTTTCTTCATGACTGTGTAACAAAAGTGCATGGGTTTTTTGACCCACTAGCGTGTATTCAACGCACATGCACTCAACCAACTTTTATGCTCAGTGCATACTACACACTTGTACCAAAAGGTCGTTTTTCAGTTGTACATTGGCGCCGCATGTGCCTTTGTCTACTCTGAGACCCACACATCTTCTCAGAAATTCACACATTGTAAGGGTTTTTGTGATTTTTGGAGATCCCATATCCTTATTAAGCTTGATTCCATGCAAATTGTAATATGCACCACACTTAAATTCCCTCTCCACATGAAGGGATAGTCAAAACATAGGCACTTAGGGGGTTAAAATCATTATTTTTCCTCTTTTTTATTTCATTTTACCACATGGATGGCTTGCTTTGATTAAAGTTAAGTTGGAATCATTCTAATTCACATATAAAGCTTGCATTGGGACCATAAATTAGATATCATTAATTTAGTATGCTCTTCTTTTGCGCCAAAGAGTGACCTTGAGAATCAGAAACACGATTGAGGGAAAATTCCATCTCCCTTAAAAGAAAAAATCTTTAGGAGAGGACAATAGACCCCTCGGGACTCCTCTTAGTTTATTTTTCAAACACACCTTAAGATTGTAATGGGCCCATACATGCCCACATGCTACAGAGATAGGATAGTGTTGAAATTTACTTTCTTAGATAAAATCACTAGGGAAATTTAAAGGTTTTGTAACGGTCCCATACATGCCCACATGTCCCCAATATAGGATAGTTTATAAGGTTTCTCAGATTAAATCACACTAGGGAGTTAAATGATTAGTAAGGACCCATATTTCCACATGCTAGTTCTCTAGGGACTTTAAAATTCTGCAAGGTTGTACCAATGGAATTTAGTTAACTAGGTAATCAAGACTTGTAAGGACCACACGAAGTCCACATGCATCAAGGTGACACCTAACTTATTAAAAATTTGGCACACTTTCATTTGTTCACACACAAAGTCACTATTCACTCACATAGTTTTCATCTCAAAATGTGGAGGTTGAAGTAAGTCTCCTCCAAAGGGATTCTAAAACACCCCACCCTTTTCTTGACGAAACTATCCACTCCCACTTAATTTCAATGAGATTGATTCGCAACCCCAATATCTCAAGCAAACATCTAAATTTTTTCTAAAAACTCACTATGTTTTCCTCCATAGGAGGTGCCAAAAGAAATTTTTTACTCTAGGTAGGATCTCGGGGATAGGCATCCAAACAACTCCCCATTATCTGGTTCTCACATCTTCAAACAATAGAAGTTGACAAATAGAGAAATTTTAAATCCTCCAAGTCAAGTGTTCCTACACCATAAGGCAGGGAGATACCTGTGAAGGGTTGAAGGTCGAGGTCTGGTTGTTCTATGCATCCCCCCTTGAGGCACCCACCTCTTGGACAAGATCCATCCCTTGACCCATTTCTAAGGCAGAAAATATAAATGTCGCACTTTGACCAAGGTACCTAGTGACCAAATTTTATGACATCTACACATGTGGCAATTATGCGCTTCAATTGCACCTTGATCATATTTTGTGTGGCTATTGGGAAATATTGCTAGCTCGTTTAGGATATGCACCCTCTACCCCTCATTATAACTGATTACTTCATCCTTCACTAGTTCCTCTTCCGGTGGCTTCATACCCCACTATTGAGTGCTATTGGAAGGTCTAGTTCTATTTGAGAAGAAGGACGTTACATCTTCTAGGACACGAGCATTTGTTTTTCTTTTTTCTTCCACGTGGACAAAATCCACCTACCCACATATATTCTTCTATATCAATTGATTTATGTATGATTCTCTTTTGATTACATGTGATTGTGAATTATATTGTGAAGGTCCAAAAATTATAAAGGCTCTTGTTCATTTATTTTCTCTCATCACCATTCGCACATATCCACTTTGCTAGTCGGACATCATAGGGGACCCACAGAATCCCCGTCGTTCTAGAAACTTGCTAAATCTCCCTCCCATTCTAGGGGGAGTTCCTAGTCTTGCCAACTCATCGGATTCATTGTCTCACACTCCTGCGAGTGTTACTGTATTAGGATCCACTTTTTTTAGTTCCACTTTACTTAGGTCCATTTCCCAAGATCAACCATCCACCCACTTTCCTATACAAGGAAGTGGGGGGCACACTTCATCCCTGTTATCCACATTTTTGGTTATCGAGATGATGTTATGATTATGTCATGATAATGGAAAATCAAACTCCTCATCAAAAACTTTTTTCTGAAGAAGGTTACACTTGTCATTTTCTCAAAATCACATTTTTGGAAATAGTTCGCAGGCTGCATATATACTCGCCTGCGAAAATCCTTCATTCCCGCAGGCTGCATTCAGCTTGATTGCGAACTTCCCGCACTGTGTCAATGGTTAGGGTGAGGAAATGTTTCTAAAGGAAGAAAATGAATAAGTTCTCGATCCTTCTAGAAGGGTGAGTTGGAGTTCGAATGGTTGGCAAAATACTGACTTTCCAGATATCTTGGGATCATTCCCTATCCAAGTAACTAATCAATCTTCTCCTATATATTGAGGAGATTACTTATGGAAAGGGTTAAGAAGTTAAGAACAAGAAGAGGAAGCATGCTAGCTAGAGATTGATTGGATAACTTGTGCAAGACTGTATGGAGGATTGAAGCTACAGCAGCAAGAGACAACAAGTAATCATATGTGGTTGAACTTCTTCATACATGAGCAAGTGTGTGTGTCAGAGCTAGGAGCCATTGAAAGGAGATCTACGACATCAAGGC
>ML783157.1:166943-180106 GCA_009831015.1 Picea engelmannii | reverse complement strand
TTGTATCCACTCCTGTAGAAGCTAAAGATATAGAAGAGTCAGTATTACCAGTACATAGATACAATGTACCTACCTTCTCTCCTTTCGCTATCACCAATGATCCTTTGATGACCTTCCACGTCTTATTTGTAAATATGGATATAGAACCTTCACTTGCCAACTGCCCTATTGAAATCAAATTTTTGCTTAAATCTAGAACATGTTTTACCTCTTTCAATAACCATTGGTTTCCATTTCGTTTGTTTATTTTTACCTTTCCCATTCCAACAATTTTGCATGGTTTATCATCACCCAAATGAACCTGTCCAAAATCACCTTGAACATAATCTAGAAAATGTTTCCTATGGGGTGTGGCATGAAATAAAGCTCCTGACTCTACTACCCAAGACTCAGAAATATTATCTACAAAAATAATCAAAGCATCTTGTAACACATCACCTGTTACATTTCCTTCCTGATTTCTCTCCTGCTATCCATATCTTTGTTTCTTTGGAGCTCTGCAGTCTTTCTTCAGATGTCCTTTCTTCCCACAATTCCAATAATTTATCTTTCCAAGTCTGGATTTGGATCTGCTCTTCCTAGAATTTCCGCAGTTTCCTGAGCCCTTTCCTCTATCCTTTTGTCTTCCCCTGTTCTCCATGTTCAACACATTTCCTGATGTCTCACCTGTGCTTTTCCGTTGCATTTCCTCACTAAGGATAACACCAACACCATCATCAAATTTTAAAGTATTTGAACCAGAGACAGAGTTACTTGTAGCCATGACCAAGCCATTCCATCTTTCTAGCAATGAGCACAAGATTATAAGAGCCCTAACCTCATCATCAAAGTCCACTTTTACATAAGTTAGTTGATTAGTAACCGTATTAAATTCATTTAAATGATCTGCAATAGACCCACCTTCTGACATCTTCATATTAAATAATCTCTTCATTAGAAATACCTTATTCACCGCCGAGGGTTTTTCATACAATTTGGCCAATTCATCCATCAAACCCTTCGTTGTCTTTTCTTTCAAAATATTGAAATCCACTGACATTTCCAGGCTCAGTGGTATCGTTCCTAGAGCCTTTATGTCAAGAATATCCCATTCTTCGTCCTTCATGGCCATCGGCTTCTTTGCTACTCCACTCAATGGTAGGAATAGATCCTTCTGATATAAATAGTCTTCCATCTGCATCTTCCATAACTGGTAGTTTTGGCCATTAAATTTCTCGACCCTAAACTTTCCATCTTCTGACATTGCTCCCACTCGAACCAGGAACCCTCTTTTCCTGCGAGTTACCTTACGCTCTGATACCAGTTTTTAGAAAAACAGGACCGTGGAGCAATAAAATAAAACAAATGCAGAAACAAAACATAGAAGACACACAATACAAGAGAGACACAGTTTTACGTGGTTCACCCAGTGTGGGCTACATCCACCAGATAAATTTCCAGGTCCTTGGTTTATTATTATCCAGCAAATGAAGGGATACAACCTACAACAAAACCCATTGTAACTTCCTCTTCTTTCTCTCATAGTCTCCTCTCTTAGAATAAAATATTCACCATCATCCATAGCCGCAATACATTTCCCTCATAAAAGAGGGTTGCCTTCTAGGGAAAAAAACCCTAACATAATCTCTACCGTTAGATCTGTGACCTTATAATGAACGGTCAAGATTTACAATGAAATTACAATATACTTTTACAAGGCAATTTTTTCTTCAGGGGCTTCGCCCTCGAACCCCCACTAGGGGCCCGCTTACCCCCAGACCCCCCAGCCGAGGGGATAGCCCCCCCGGACCCCATAGAGGGGGCACCCCCCCTCTGCACTCCCCCACGTGGAAGAGTGTACATACTTCTGGGGTGTAAATACTTCATGGGGTATAAACAGGGCTGAAAAGAAGGACCTCTAAATCAGGAAGATAATCAGGCTCCACAACCAACACTTCAAACTTGTCCTACTCAACATAATTCATTACTTTCCTCTCTGGGGGTAGTCAACCCTATTGATACTCGACTCATCACCTCTGATATTGATAGTGGGGAAACTCTCCCGCTTTGGTTTCTTTCCAAATACCAGTTAAAATCCAGAACATCACAGTTCACTGTTGTATTATTGATGAAGGTACATCCACATGCATCATGTCCAAAACTGTCTGGAAGAAACTTGGATCTCCTGAGCTCATACCATCCGCCATTACTCTTAGGTCTTACGATGGATGACCATCCTCTTCTGAGGGACTCTTCTAAAATGTCCCCGTTGAACTCAGGGGAAAAACTATCCTCATTGACATTGAATCTATCGATGCTTTGCTCGATTACAACATCTTCTTCAGATGTAGCTACATGTATGCGATGAATGCTATGGCCTCTTCCATGTTTCGCACAATGATGTTCCCTCACAATGGGAAGATAATGAATATTGACCAAGTGTCACATTATGATCCCAACCCTTCATCCAACATCGATAACATCTTACCTCTCATTCACACTAATCCTGAGACCTACCCACTCATTGATGTGGGTCCCGAAATTTTCAAAGACCCATCCTTGCTAGGGACATACCATGGAGTACCTATGCTCATACATCCCTTAGCACAAGTATGTGTCATCTCATCCAATGGAACCTAAATTGGAGATATCCTTCCTCCCATAGAGGCTTCACTACTATCTGACATCCCACTAGTCATAGAGCTCATTCCTTAGGAATCCCTTGAGAACTCCCTAGCTACCCTTGTTCCTGACTATACCGTCCCCCAGGGCCACATTCCATTTTGGGAGATAGTTCCCCAAGCCATCACCCAAATCCCCTTCTCTTACCCCCCATCAGGCGTACAAGATTTCCAGGTAGCCGCAATGCTTACCCTTCCCAATATGGTGTTGGCAATCCCAGTATGGTATCTACATCTGCCTGATATGGTCCCTCAACCATCCCTCCCTCCCAAAACAAAAGGAACCCGATGGAGATTGTTACCCATGATTTTGGTCATCATGATGGTGTATTAATGATGGTGAACTTAGGCTCCTCATAAGAACTTTCTCCTAAGAAAACTGACATTCATCTCTTCCCAGAAAATTTACTTTTGAAGAGAGTTCGCAGGTTGCTAGTATACCAGGGTGCGAGAATGACCCATTCTCACAGGTTTCCTTAAGCCAAGGTGTGAACTTCTCACACTGTGCTACATAGCTAGGGTGTGAACCTTCTCTAAAGAATGGGAAAAGATGGATTCTCGATGGTTCTATAAGGGAATCTTCTACAGGAATGGGTTGGCATTCGAATGGTTATCCTTGTACTAGATTCCTTGATATTGTGGGATCATTCTTATCTAAGTAACCATCTCATTCTCTCCTATATATTGAGGGAATTCTCATGGAAAAGGTTAAGAAAGATTCATTGGAGAATTGGTGAAAGAATTGTGTGAAGGAATTAGCTTGAACAGGAGCTTGGAGACTCTAGCAAGTCTATCAAGAGGATTTGATCTTCTTCATGCAAGGATTGAGCAAGTATGTGTGTTGGAGCCAAGAGCCACTGAAAGGGAGCTTGCGACATCATGTCAATCAGGTTATAATATTCTACTTTCAATTAATATGATATAGTGGCATGTCCCTTTCCCATAAAGCTATTCTCACTTTATTATGTAATTCCTTGATCATACACATAAGTTGACAGTTGAATATATTTTTCTATCTTCACTTTGGTTGGTTGGTTTTGTCTTGGTCTTGACTTCACGAGAGCGTCGGAGCGAAGTGGGAGCAACAAAGACCCTAGGAAGAGATATAAAGGTATGTTACTTGTTCCTTCCTACTAGCTAATTCAATGCTCAAAACTTAGGGAAAGAGTCATGTCCTGTCCTATTTTGTTCTAGGTCCAGTTGGATCTAGGGAGATCAGTTAGTGTCCTCCCCTACCGATTAGTCCGATAACAAAATTGGTGACTCCACTGGGGAGATATTCCATTTTCTTTGTGGTTTTTGGTATTTTTCCTTGGCCATTTTCTCTTGTCTTACCTTTCTTCTTTCATATAAATCTATGAGTCTTCAGGATACCTTGATAGACCCTCTAGGTCCAGAGGCCTCTTCAAATTTTGTGTCTTTTTCCAAAAATTTGACTAGATTCAGACATTCTGCACTCCATAGTGGCTTGTGAGAATATACTAAGTTCACACCCTTATTTTAGGTTCAATGCGAGGTTCTCGCACTCTTCTCAAAGCCCACCTGCGAGAATCACTCATTCTCGCACTGTGTAATTTTTCCATCTTACGAACTCATTTTTTCAAAATTTTGGATTTAAGTTTTTGCATATTCAACTGCCCAGATCAATGTAGGTGCCTCAAAAGAGTTTCTTGGACCATTGATTGATGTTTTTCTTGTCTTCGTTTTTATGCACGAACAGTCTTAGGATTTCAAAGGCTCTTCTTGTCACTTTTTCTTAACTTTCGTTTCTTGACTTTTCTTTGCGAAGATGTACTCTCTGTTTTTGGAATCTGAGTGTGCTTGATTGGTTAAGGACCGGTGATCGGTTGAAAGTTAAGCTTCTTTGTCTTTATCATTTTCTCATTGTTTGAAAACTCATTTTTCTCATGCAATTGAAAAGACTAGTTTGGTTTGCTTGTTATTTTTGTTTCCATTGAAAGAGTGGTTTGGGTTTTTATCTATTGCTTGTTCATTGGTTGTTGATTTTCTGCACTCTCACCATCTTGGTGTAGGTCCTTTTTGAAAATTGAACAAACGTTTTTCTTTCAAAAACATTTTCGTTTTCGAAAACATTGAAAATCAATTGTTGAAATTATTGAAAAAGAAACAATAGAGAATTGTTATTTTTTGCGTGATTTGTTGCAATTACATTTTAAAGGAAATTGTGTCTTGTAGTTCAAGTTTTCTCCAAAAACCATCTCTTTCCCTCCCGTACATAGGATTCATTGAACGGAAATTGATATATTTCATTCTTATCCATGCATTGTTGGGTCAGAGTCTTATACAACATCGGTTTCATCTCCACTTCCTTTGAGTAACAAAAACTATTAATAACACTGCGTAATCATAAAATTTAACTAGTAACTCTTTTCTAGGGATCTATTACACCAAAATTTAGCTAGGCTAGTGCTTTGGAGTAGGAAGAGAGATACACTCTCCAAAGCACAAAACACACAATATCATCTTGTGTTAAGGAGTGTTAAATTCCATTTGCAACATCTTGTCCTGGGAAGCCCTTCTCACACAAGGGTCAAACACGAGGTCGCATTGATATTGATAGAGGTACTCACCCTGCTTTGTTGATATTAGTGTAGATATTGCACGTATTATGGGGATCACTCGGAGGTATACCCACAATGATGAGTGGAAGCCTTTTGAGTTGATTTCAGGCTAGATACCCTGCCCTTGCCTGTGGATCGGATTGTCAACTGTCCCCCCAGACTTTATTGTTGTTGGTGGTAACCCCAGTGGCCTATCTTTCTAGGTTCTTACACGAGGTGACTGTGAAGGGGAAAGTCTTCACGGTACCTGAAATCGACGTTGGCCAAACTCACTTGGGCTCCTTGGAGGGTATACCCACGATTATGTATGGGAGATTGCACCAAGGTGTAAGTCTGTTAAGCAAGTTGTCAGCATAACTTTTCCACCCTTGCCTAGCCCCTTCTCGTCTTGTTGTTGCAACGTTGGATTTCATCACCAACTAGTGGCTTTGGAATTAGAAGGTCTTGTTTGCTTGGTGTTGCTTTCTAGATTTTTTTTACTAGCGCGTGTTGTTTGTTTACCAAAGTTGACCATAAGATTTTCTTCGTGAAGTTTGTCACTCATTTACAATATCTCCTCCACGTTGTTCACATAGAATGCAGGGTTTATCTCCAGAGCATCTGGAAGGTTCTCAACCCTTGCCTACAAGTACACCTGAGGGCTCTCCTCAGCAAAGTGAAGTCCCAGTCGTCACCACGCCACAAGTGGAACGAATTGACTCTCTAGAACATTTTCGAATTACAAATACTCGAGAGGAATTTCGACTTCACCCTGATTCTGAGCAACCGTTTATACGACTGAATTCTTCCGGAGACTTAGTTGTTACGTCTTCTAGATCACCAGTTGGACCCTTTCCAGGAATAGAAGGCCAAGATCTTTTTTGGTCTACAGGTGTTTTCCGACGGGAACGTTTTGTTCCAGGTTCACTTGTGATTTCCGAAATCACCCCACCTGTGATTTCTGAAATCTCTAGTCTAGAGACAGTACCGTTTACTACCACTTATCGCTTTACTATCCCTATCGAAATGGCCCATCACACAGATACTACGAGTGTTCCAACAAGGTTTCCTACGGTTAGTCTTTCTCCCATCAACACACCGCGTATGCCCAACATCACTCTGACACTACCACCTAGATACCGTGCGTTGAATGCTTCCATTCCCACTCCTACGCAAACCCCATCCAGCTCTCCTAGTGGTCCTTCTTCTTCTGGGCACTCTCTTCCCGGTTTTATTCCAACACTCCCTCAATTTCCTTTTGGAGGCCCTGCCTCGTCCTCCACTGGCAGTTTTAATCCTAGTGGCACTATTCCGTCATTCACTCCAACTTACCAGATTCCCGTCGGTGGAAAATTTCACCAAGGTGGTATGACTCAGCCCCCTTTCAACGGGCAAATTCCTATTGGAATGCAAATCCCAATTGGAACACAACCCCCAATTGGAACACCACCTTTGATAGGAGGACCGACCCCACCTTATGGGCAAAACATACCTCCCTCCTTGGCCCAGTATTGGAATAAGTTGATACAACATCCTCCTCAATCGGTTGGGGGGCAGTAGTTTCCAGCTGCATCCGTAATACCCCCTAGTATGGGCCAACCATATCTAGGTTCCTTCAATCCCATTTGGGGGGTGAATGCTCAAAATCAAGTCCCTGTTCTAGGGTACAATCCTATGAGCTACTATCCTCTCCAACCACCACCGAATCTGCCTGGATCTTCACATTATATGTAGATTGCTTATGGTCCTACTAGTTTGCCGACAGGGCTTCCTCCCCAAAGCCACTAGTACCCACAGGTGAATCGACAGTTACCTTTCATAGCCACTTTGGATCTTCCGGATTTGTCAAGGATTTTAAATGATCCAATTCATCACTCTCCCCAATGGCCTGCTATACCAGCCAAGCTACCATCGGACATTCCTAAATTTGATGGCAAAGCGGGAGAGGACCCAAACAATCACGTTATGAATTTTCACCTATGGTTTTCATCCAACTCGTTGATGGATGACTCTATTCATTTACGTATTTTTCAACAAATCTCATAGGTTCTGTTGCGAAGTGGTAAAAATTTCCACGAGGTTTCTTCTCTGACTTCAACACCCTAGCTATGGCTTTCCTCACACACTACCAGTTACCGATCCGTTATGACATGGGGACTGAGATTTTGACTTCCTTCAAACAGAACAAGGCCACTCATATATCCGATCACATTCATGAGTGGCAACGGCGATGGCGTCTCATTAAACTCGAACTCCCCGATCAGTTGCTGGCAGAATGGTTCACCAAATTGTTTGTGAATGACATCGGTCATGACATCGCCATGGGTAGAGTAGTCACGAAAGAACAGGCCATAAGTCATGCTCAATATCTTGACCTCGTTTCCTCGCAAACGGGAACCCTTTACGATTTACTACCTGACTTACCTCGTCCTTCCACTTCCACCACTTCAACTACTCCAGTTGCTTTGCATGTAGCTGACGGTGTGACTGGGACTTTCCAGGCCCAACCACATTCCGCCTCAAGCACAAACCCCAAACATGCTTCTTCTAATGTTCAAAATTCTCCATCTCCTACCCCTCCCACCGACAAGACTTCTGAGGTAAATGCAGTCCAATCTACCCCAGCTGGTAAAAACAAATCTAAAAAGGGGAGAGGTAATAATAAGGAGGACAAAAATACTTCTCAAGCAAAGCGAACCAAAACTACACCTGTTGAAGATCGGGATAAACGCAAACCTCGATACCCTTGTCTTATATGTGGTGATGATCACGACATGAAGGATTGTCCACGACGCGTCGAGGTCACTAAGTTCCTTCAAGGAGCTCCAAAACCACCTGCACCGGTCGTTTTGTCCCAACCCTTCCCATCTCAACAATAGGTTCAGTTGGTCATCCATGAACAACCCTCATCTTCTACTACATCCTATGTTTTTATGTGTACTGGTGATTCAAAGCAGAGTGACGTTACACTCATAACTCGAGCCAAAGATTATTCTCCCTCGAAAGAGAAGGTTGATGATCTACCTCCTTCCTTGGTAAAACCCTCTCCAGTGACTCCACCTACCAACGGTCCTCTTCATCTCGAATGACCGGGCCTCAACACAGTTCTTCAACCCCCCCCAAAGGGCATCGTTCGAAAATTGGCTTTCAATCCTCATGCTCATGCTGCCCAGAACTACAACATTGTTGAAGATCTATCCCAAGCACCTTCTGCGATGTCATCCCTTGAAGTTCTTCAAACTTGTCCAACACAACGTAAGGCATTGTTGAAAGCTATCGATGGAATCGATCCGACAGATACGAATTTAATAATCTTTGACTTGGAAGATCACATTCCAAGGTTACCCCCTCAACTCTCATTCCAGATCCAAGTGATTGTCTCTGACAAAAACATTTGTCGAACCATTATCGATGAGGGTGCCTCAACATGTGTCATGTCTCTTGCTTTCTGGAAAGCCATTGGCTCTCCCCCTTTGAACGAATCCCATAACACTCTCAAAGCCTTCAATGGCTCTGGTTTTAAGCCCTATGGTGTCCTTCCTTCGTTGCCCATCACGTTAGAAGGCAAAACGGTCCAAGTCGAAGTGGAATTATTTGATGCTCCCCTTGATTACAATCTTCTTCTTGGCCACAGCTGGATCAATTCCATGCGCGCAGTTGTGTCAACCCTTTTCTGTGTGGTACATTTCCCACATCAAGGAAAATTCATCATCGTTGACCAACTAGCCTTCTTTAATTCCAATACCCGTACTAGCAACGTACCGTTCATCGCTAAAACCCCACTGGGTTATGAGAACGTCAGTGTAGGCCTTATCAAAGACTCTTCATTAATGGGTACTTTCCCCATTCCACCACCCAATGTTCCACGCTCATATGTTGCTTCAATCAACATGATATCCACCTCGATTCATGAACTTCCTGCATCTCATGACCCCTGGATAGTACCTAACCATGGACATCATCTTCGTTACAGCAACGAAATTCCGTTAAGTCCGGTCAAATCTGCCTATCAGGCCATTCAATCAGCAACACCTTCTACTCCCTCTCTTGGTGAGTTGTCTCCCGATCCTTTTCGTGTCATTTTTCCCACTGACGAGATGATCATGTCTATCATGGAAGACACCCCTTGGGACGATGGACATCATCATTCCATCCTCTTTCTGGAGCAACATACCCTTGAGAACTACCAACAGATCTCGACTTCGTCGACCGTTGTCGTCATCTCCACCGTTCCCGAGTCTGCACACAATGTGTTTTCCGAAGGGAACTTAAGAGATATCTCACCCACAATTCCCCTTGACATATCCGTCAAACCTGGAATCATCGAAAATGTCCATATTAAAGCTTCATGTTCTTCTAACAAAATCATCACCTACACATCCCTTTTCAAAGAGTTTCGTGACATCTTCTCCTGGAGCTACGAAGAAATGCTAGGTATCGACCCTGAGATTGTAATCCATGAGATCAAGACATACCCCGACGCTAAACCTGTCTGGCAATGCCTTTGTCTAGTTCACCCATGTAAAGTGGCTGCTACTAAACTCGAAGTCGAGAAACTTCTTAAAGATGGCTTTATTTATCTGGTGGCTCTCACAGACTAGGTTTCCAATCTTGTCCCGATCGACAAGAAACAAGGCACAATTCATGTATGCGTTGATTATAGGGATATCAATAAAGCTTGTCCCAAAGACAACTTTCCTACCCCCTGTTGGAGCTGCACTTGTTCTTTCACCCTGCACGAATTTTCAAAGTCTGATACTTGAAATCTGAAGATGTTTTTCTTTCTCTTTCCGAACATCATAAAGCTTTCAAATCTTGTCACATGAATAGCGATGCGTTTTTTGCTTTCAATAAAATTTCATTTTTTCACAAGAATGTTGCTCTCTTGTTTCATTTCGGGATGTCGCCAGTCGGGCGTTTTAGATATTCGAATTTACAAGTCCCGAGTCGCGAAACTGCGAACTCACTCTTTCAAATTTATCACCCAAGGCATTAACTATGGTAAACCATTTAACCCTTGATTATACATCATCGGGGTTTCGTGACTCGGCATTCGTCGAGTCTAAATTTTTGTTTTTATAGCCCCGAGAGCCGAGAATGCAATAAATCGTTTTGGTAAGCCTTAGTCAAGAACCAAGAGTAAAAAACTAACCATAGTTAAACTTGGTTCTCGGCACATCGCCTCTCGGCATTTTCTTTCATAAAGTTAAAATATCCAAAACCCCGATTCGCGAAGTCACGACATAATTATATTGAGCCTTAATTATCTCCGCATCGCAATGTCGCGACTCGGCATATCATTCTGCTAAAAACTTGTCTTCAAATTCCCGATTCACGATCCAGCGATTAAGTTAATCATATCATTAAGGATCCGCTACATCATGATTATTGTTAATTAATGCCGAGATCTGAATTCGCAATCTCACGAGTTGTTAAGTCAAAACGTTAAAGGGAAATTCATGAGATGACGAAAAGCGAGGAAATCTCTAAGCCATTAAGATTTGAAATTTTAGAAAAACAATTTTAAAATAAAGTACGTCCCGTGCATCAAGGTTGGCACACTTTACAAGGGATCCATTTACTCTCCATGACGCGAGTACCTGTCAAGCCGCCCAATATTCATGACATTAATGAGAAAATAGGGTAAATCCACGATGAAAACAAGATCGGATTTTCTCAATTAGTTTGGTTCTATTCGCGAATAAATGAACCCATGATAAAGTACATGATTTCCAAAATATATACGAAACTTGTTTTATTTTATTATAACAAAAACATTTCTTATTAAGTGTATAGAGCAAGTATTTCTTCAAGTGAACTAGCCTCTGCATGTATATGCAGGTTTATCACAGAAGAACGAAAACGCCAGTTTCAGCTATGGCGCCAAGGAGGGGAGCCAAAGCAAATATCGAAGTCACAGCACAGGGTTCAGACAACGTCTCAGACACTTCACCTCGGATGGGTGGCTCCATATCTACCTGGTCTTCTATTACAGATATCCTGAAATCCGAGGCAGTAAACTGTTCAGACTCTGATGACTATAACTATGATATCGTGAAGGACGACCTGAACACTAAGTACAAGGATATTGTTCAGTCAAGAATGCATCTCGTTGCGACCAGACCTCGGTTGCTCCCGTACTTCGATATGATCCGATGGGCATTAGATCACATCGACTTGCCTTCCAGAACTATTGTAAATGACCTAAAGGACATTATTGGGACTTTTAGGCCCGAACACATCCAGTCTATGTATAAGCTCCCAGCGACCTCTGAATGCACATTTGGCAAAGAATTCTTCACAGAGTTCAAAGAGAAGGAGTGCAACGAATTTGACAAGACTATGCCAAGCTTGATAAAGGATTGGGTATCTCTCTCTTCCACATTCAGGGTGAACAACGAGGGTGTGTATTCAATTTCTTCGTTGGAACCGAATTACAGGTATGTGGCGATGATGACTTGTCGACTGTTCGGATCGGAGGACACGACTCATTTTTACGTCCAGTGGGTACCCCTCATTTGTTGGGTGGTGGAAGGTTTCTCATTGAATTGGGAAAAAATGCTCTCTAATAATTTATTCAACAAAATCACCGAGTACCAAAAGCAGAAGGCAGCCGAGAAGCCTTCTGGGTTCTACATGTCCGCGTATATCATGGATGCGATATGTGCCAGGACGCCTTTTCCTTTAATGAATTGGGCTTGGATTCCATCCGAAGACAAAGCTGTGCATGAGTACCACGATAAACTATAGGAGAACAATGCAAATGTTTTCATTTATGAAATTTTTAACTGGGTGATGGTGCCCCTGCACGTCACCATTTTTGGCATTTTTCCACCCCGCATCCCGGATGGCATGGCCACAAATCTCAGCCATATCGCAGACTGGTATGTGGAAGAGGAATTCTCCTATTTGAGAGTATCCGGAGCTGTTGTCCGTCCTCTGGTTCTCCCACAAACTATCCCCGACAAACTGGCATGTCGCGAGATCGCTCGCCAGACAGTGATCGGCGGCGTAAGCAAAGAATTAAAAGCATAAGCAAAGAAGGTATGGTCGTCTTTTCCTATCCAGATTAATTCTTTTTCCTTGTTTGATTTTGGACATGCTAAGGCTGAGGCTGCAGCCTTAGAACGCTTGAATTTGGCCTATATCGAATATAAAATGCATGATCCACAGAGGGTCGTGAGTACTCATTTAGGAAATTGCGGTTTAAAGAGATTCGAGCATGAAGACTCACCCTCGGATGATGTTTTCCGAGGGGCCAAATCCTATTCGGAAGTACAATTCCAAATCGAATCCTTAGCGGCCGAAGACAGGGATTCCATCTTAAAATTTCAGGCAAACAGGAAACGATGTCTCCCCGTAGTGCTAGGAGGCCTGGGACTTCCCAAAGATCAGGAAAAAGAGGCCGAAAGTTCCAAGGGGAAAACCTCTAACCCCGAGAAACGTCAAGAAGGGGAGCAGCAGAAGAGTCCTGAGTGAAAGAAGAATCCCAAAATGGAGAAAGAATCTGAGCAGGAGAAGAATCCAGAACAGGGAGGAAATCCCGAAACAAGAGAGAAAACTGTTGGTCCTCCCAAGGGACCTAATCCAGAGGAGGAAATAAAGGATACAGGTCATCCAGAAATTTAGAATCCAGAGGCAGGAACGAAGACTCCCGACCCCCCGAAAAAGCAAAGTCCACTCAGCACACTGGAGAAAGATGCGAAACAAATCGGGCAACCCATCGCCTCTGTCACACCCTTGCAGACAGCACAATTAGGCATTAGCGAAGGATGGATATTTGGTGAGGAATTAAGGCATGTAAGGGCAGAAGAACTGCCTCCTAACGAATTCTTTTTTGACAAAAAGAGGAAAGTCGTGGTGAAGCGAGAGTTTTATCAAGAGGGACAGTCTACTGCTAAAAGATTCAAAGTAATGACCGATGGGATGAATAAAAAGAAAG
>ML783157.1:130211-143081 GCA_009831015.1 Picea engelmannii | reverse complement strand
CGACATGATCAACATCGGGTGCCACACAACTTCCAAGTGGGCGACAAAGTGTGGCTGCATTTGCAAAAGGAGCGCCTCATTGGACCCCACCGCAAGATTTGTCTGCTTCGATATGGGTCGTACACCCTCACCAAGGTTGTAGGGGAAAATTCCTTTGAGCTCAGCATTCCACCATTCCTTGGTATTCACCCAGTGTTCAATGTGGACCGCCTTCGGCCCTACTTTCCACCTCTACTAGACACATCCAACATGGTAGAACAACTCACACCAACAGAGTTAAATATAGACTACATGGAACAAGCTAGAACTGATCAGATCATGGATACACATATCAAGCACACCTGAAAACAAAGGATACCTCTATATCAAGTTGTCAAAGCAGGCCAACTCCTTCACCAAGGCAAATGGCTCACCAGGGACCAAGTTCAGCAGAAGTTTCCTCATCTCATGGAGGAAATCAATGCAATGGGGACCATTGCTTCCTAAGGAGGGAGGATTGATCCAAGTGGATATCGGTGGCCATCCACCTTTTTCGACTGGCTCAAAACAGTTTTCAGGCAATTTTGGCAATTTACTATTTTTAGCAGGTTTTAACTTTCGGGGCCATTTTGAGGGCCTAAATGAAGGTTTTTTGAGATCGAGGTTCTTAATAATAGCCAAAGGAATAATTGAGCCCCCAAATTGAATATCTTCGACGATACCTTTCCAACGAGCTATCACACGCCTAAAACGGAGATTGTATGCAAAAGTTACGACCCCGGGAAGTTGATGTACTAACTTACCCAAACGGGGCCCACATGACTTTTGGCGCTTCATCTCCTAGGGTTAGGTTTTTGATGTCTATGAATTTTGGCATTCTCGTCTATTGTAAAAATGCCTCTAGAGCCTCATTGTAATCATCTTCTCATGGATGCGAGTAGCAGCCACATCTCTTCTCAGAGATAAGCTACCAGCGCCATAGCTAGTTTATTTCCATTCTGTCTGTAAGAATATTTCAGTCATTTGTTATTAATGAAATGAAGTCTTATTTCCGCTGCATCTCTGAGTTTATGTGTATTTCTGTATTTCATTATGTTCCTACATAAATCCGGATTAGCCTCAATGGCAGGTTTCCTCGCTTTCGACAGTGGGTTTACATCATTGACCCCTAATCGAAAGATTCCATCGGATGTTCGAATTCAACTCATTCATTCACACTCAATGGATTTTACTAGAGTACCTTGGGAGTCATTGACATCAATGGTGATTTCCCTCGCATTTGTTAATGGTTTCATCAATGACCGGTAATCAAGTGGTTTCTACCATGTTCGACTTCGACACATGTAATCACATGGTTAGATTTGTACTTTTGGGGGATGAGATTGAAGACCTTGGATATCATCTCTTTGTCCAGGTTGCGATGGAATATCTATAATCTAAAACACATAGATCCACTGTGTATGTCTCGTGGCTATGTCGTCTCAATTTGAAATTTTCTCTCATAGATCCATGGTGTATTCCTGGTGGCTATGCTATATTTTGACGGCATGGATCCACAGTGTATGATTGGTGGCCATGAACTATGTCTACAATGTCATCAGTCTGTGATCTGAGTATGGGAATTCCTACCTCAGAATTAATATATATGATATTCTGCAGATGCTTCGTTGTTTGCAGGTTTCCGATTTGGTGCGCTCTTGGTTTCTGACACACATGCAACTTACAAAGTCTTTCGGCTATCACTGATTCCAGCTTCATACTTTGGGGGGCATTCTATTACCCATGATTTTGGTCATCATGATGGTGTATTAATGATGGTGAACTCGGGCTCCTCATAAGAAATTTCTCCTGAGAAAACTGGCATTCATCTCTTCCCAGAAAACTTACATTTGAAGAGAGTTCGCAGGTTGCTAGTATACCAGGGTGCGAGAATGACCCATTCTTGCAAGCTACCTTAAGCCAAGGTGAGAACTTCTTGCACTGTGCTACATAGCTAGGTTGCAAACCTTCTCTAAAGCATGGAAAAAGATGGATTCTCGATGGTTCTAGAAGGGAATCTTCTAGAAGAATGGGTTGGCATTCGAATGGTTATCCTTGTACTGGATTCCCTGATATTGTGGGATCATTCTTATCTAAGTAATCATCTCATTCTCTCCTATATATTGATGGAATTCTCATGGAAAAGGTTAAGCAAGATTCATTGGAGAATTGGTGAAAGAATTGTGTGAAGGACTTAGCTTGAACAGGAGCTTGGAGACTCTAGCAAGTCTATCAAGAGGATTTGATCTTCTTCATGCAAGGATTGAGCAACTGTGTGTATTGGAGCCAAGAGCCACTGAAAGGGAGCTTGCGACATCAAGGAAATCAGGTTCTAATCTTCTACTTTCAATTAATATGATATAGTGGCATGTCCCTTTCCCATAAAGCTATTCTCACTTTATTGTGTAATTCCTTGATCATACACATAAGTTGACAGTTGAATATATTTTTCTATCTTCACTTTGGTTGGTTAGTGTTGTCTTGGTCTTGACTTCACAAGAGCACCAGAGTGAAGCGGGAGCAACAGAGACCCTAGGAAGAAATATAAAGGTATGTTACTTGTTCCTTCCTACTAGCTAATTCAATGGTCAAAACTTAGGAAAAGAGTCATGTCCTGTCCTGTTTTGTTCTAGATCTAGGTGGATCTAGGGAGATCAGTTAGTGTTTGCCCCTACCAATTAGTCCAATAACAGAGATCCCAATACTTACCCCCACCATCCCACCCACACCCCCACTCACTATCACCCCTGCTACAGTTGGGGGTAGACAGAAGGAGAAATATCCCGCCACTTCACCCCCACATCAATTTCAGCCTCCCTGTGCACTATGTGAGAAATATGGACACCCCACTAATAAGTGCTCATCTCTTCCTGAGCTACGCAATCTAATTGAACTCCCACGGGCACCAACGCCACTCGTCACTTCCTCTAATGCTACCATTGTGCCCACTAACACAGGTAGAAAAGGGTTGCAAACCAAATTCAAATGTGCCATATGTTCTGAGTATGTCCATTAAACCCACCATTGCCTAGCATTACCTCAATTTCAATGGAATCTAAGAGCCATCCGCCAGAGATTCCAACAAGAAACTCCTCCACCTGCATCATATCACATGCATGTGACTGACATCCACTATGTCATGACCTCAGTCAATGAATGTATGAGATATCCTTTATCTCTATGAGAATCACTTGATGATTTCATGGATCAATGTCCTATGATCATCGAATACAGGTGTTGCCAAATGGCCCTGATTCAAAACCCTACAGCCCCCCCTCCAGCAGAACCAGTGAGTACCCCCACCCCATCACTTGATGTGGTTCATATCTTCTCACCAGAACCTAAGGCACTTCCTACTCCCCCATGGTTTTTGGATGATTTCTATGAGGATTTTCCCGCAAATCCCCCCAATTCTCCAATTCATTTCCCCACGAAAATTCTACGCCCGACTACCATTTTTAACCTACAGTATCTTGATATTTGGTTCATGTTGAGAAAACCATCGCAACACCCTTGCATATCCCTCCCCACCTCTTCACCACCCAAAGACAATTATGCAGTGACAGTCACAAATGTTATTCCCCCGGATCCACTATATTCTTGACAATTCCACTGCGACGAAGCCATCCTCTAGGAATTAACCACCCCCGATTGCCCATGGGATCCACTCCATCACTAAGTTCTCTTTCTCTTACAAGACGCCTTTGCACCTCTTATCCAAACCTCCATATACATAATTGAATCCAAATATTTTATCCCATCAGGGCATATAGACTTTTTCAAAAACCCTATCCCTTCCCCTGATGCTTTTGAGGAAGGTAATATGGCCAACATTTCCCCCATTGTCAAAATTGATATTTCCATCAAACTTGGCATCATAGAGGAAATCACCATCGGTTCTGCATGCTCACCTGAAGAATTCAACGCTTACAAAGCTCTCTTCCAGGAATACCGAGACATTTTTTCCTGGTCATACACAGAGATTCCCTACCTTGATCCCTGTATTGTCGAACATCGCATAGACATTTGGCCAGATATTGCACATGTACGAAAAAAGAAACTCCCATTACACCCATCCAAAGAAGCATCCATCAAAGTCGAAATTGACAAATTACGCATTGCAGGGTTCATATACCCCATCGCATATACGTCATGGGTCTCCAACCCCGTCCCCGTTAACAAAAAAACAGGGTACTATCTGTGTCCGTACGGAATTTCGCGACCTCAATCACGCTTATCCAAAAGACATGCCCTTTATCGAACAAATTATCGATGATTGTGCTAGTCACGAGGATTTTTCCTTCATGGACGGTTTCTTTGGCTATAACCAAATTCAAATTCACCCAGCTGATCAATACAAAACTGCATTCACTACACCTTGGGGTACTTTCACATATCGTGTCATGCCTTTCGGCCTGAAAACCATCAGTTCCACCTTCCAACACGCCATGACATAAATATTTCATGATATGGATCAAATCATCCTCACCTACTTGGACGACCTCGTCGCTCGATCCAAGAAATGCACTCAACATCTTGTTAAATTACACACTGTCTTTCACAGGTGTCATCGGTTCAATATCCACTTAAACCATCTCAAGTGCGTATTTTGTGTCACCACTAGATGCCTCCTCAAGTTCATCATTTCCTATCATAGTATCACAGTATACCCCCTCAAGGTCAAGGCCATCACAAAAATTTCCCCTCCTCAGAATTTACGCCAGTTGCAAAGCTTACAAGGAAAAGTTAAATTTTTATGCTGCTTTGTCCCCGGTTATGCTACTCGAGCACATGGCTTCCTTCGCTTACTACGCCACGACATCCCATTCCAATGGGATGAACATGCTCCAAACTCTTTTGATGATCTCAAAGAAGCCCTCTCCAATGCCCCATTGATTAGTCCACCCGACTATAACCATGACTATATCCTCTACTTAGCGGCCTCAGTCGTCTCTGTAGTAGGATTTATCATCCAATTAGGGGATGATGACTGGGAATATGTCATTTATTATGTTAGTAAAAAACTTTCAGGGCCACCCTTGAAATATAGTCACAAATAAAAAATCGCCCTTGCGGTTGTCCTCGCAGTCCAGAAATTGCACCATTACATCCTACTTCGAACTACCAAAGTCGTCGCAAATTCCAACCCAATGCACTACTTTCTCAGTCGCTGGAAAATCAATGGAAAATTTTCCTAATGGATCATCATCCTTCAGGAGTACGACCTCAAATTTTCCATGCCGAAGAGAAAGAAAGCCCTCATCCTTTCCAAACTCATTATGACATTTCCTTTTGATACTACCAACTCTCCCGTCAATACCGAATTCCCCGACGAACATCTCTTTTTCATCCCTTTGAATGACCCTTGGTACAGAAATATCCTCATCTACCTTCGAACACAGAAGTTCAGAAACCACCTCTTCAGGGATGATTGTCAACATATTTGGCACCAGCCCCCCCGATACCTACTTATCGGTGATATCTTATATCGACGAGGGGTCGACACCATACTTCGTCGAAGTTTGACCATTGACGAGGCCGATAGATTCTTGAATGACTACCACAATGGTTCATGCAGTGGCCACCTCTCAAGGATGTCTACTACCCAGAAAATCATTCGAGGAGGCTATTTTGGCCCACATTGTTTCATGACTACATCCACGTTGTGAAACGATGTGAAAAATGTCAGCTATATGCCAACAAAGCAAGAGAACCACCTGCTCTTCTCCACCCAGTCATTACTGTAGGCCCATTTTGAAAATGGGGCATAGACTTCATGACTTGAAACCCTCCATCTAACAATGGACATAAATACATCTTCATCACAGTCCATTATTTTACCAAATGGGTTAAAGCCATGCCCACCTTTAACAACACCACTGAGACTGCAACATGGTTTTTCGTTAACCACATCATCTCCCACTTTGGATTCCCCCTACAGTTAGTCTCTGATCATGGGAAACACTTCAAGAATGAGATTTTCGTCGAACTCTCCTCCAAGTTAGGCTTCTCCCACGATTTCACCTCCCCATACTACCCTCAGTCCAACAGATAGGTAGAGGTGGTTAACAAGGTCCTCAAGACCATGTTGCACTGCACGGTAAACAAACACAATACCAATTGGCACCTTATGTTGTTTTCCACACTGTAGGCTTATCACACGACATTTAAAAATGCCACTGGTTTCACACCATTTCATCTAGTCCATGGGGTCGAGGCCACTCTCGCCATCGAATGCGAAATCCCCACATTAGGCACCGCTATTGAGATATTACCTGACACTTCTCTGATGGAGTAGCATTTGTTGAACTTAGAGTCATTGGATGAAGACCGTTAGTCTTCATTATAGAATAATGAGGCAGCCAAAAAATGATCGAAGGCCACCTTTGATCGCCATGTCAACCTTCGATCATTCAACAAAGGTGACATCGTCCTTTCTTAGGATATCGCCCACGATACCTTCAGCCATGGAAAGTTCGATTCATTATGGCATGGACCTTACATCATCCACCATTGCCTCACTAAAGGTGCATACATCCTGGCCTCCCTCGAAGGCCACCCGCTCAAAGAACCCGTCAACAGGTTGTACTTAAATAAATTTTATGCCTGAGCATAGCCATGCTACACTAGGATTTTTCTTTTTGTAGAGTTTTTATTCTTCTTTTTCTCTGTATCATGCCTCTAATCCATCATTTGTTTTATTGACATATGCCTCCTCCATCGTCCTTCCACATCGGTTACGCCAATGGAGGTAGCCATTGGACACAGAATCTCACTTCGATTGCTTGGGCCCTCTATACCCCCTCGCTTGAACTTCTCCACTCCAGCGGCATATGTCTGGGCTCAGCTACCAACAACTAAGCAGAATACATATCCTTCATTGGAATCCTCACTGAGGCCAGTAGCCTCCATATTCATCACCTTAGCGTCTTACTAGATTCCCAGCTTGTAGTCCTCCAGCTCAATAATGTGTACCGTGTACACGATCCATGCCTTTTCCGCAAATACCTACAAGTTAGACTTTTATTTTGACATTTTGATTCAAACACATTCACACATATTCCATGACAATACAATCAAATAGCAGATAATATGGCTAATCTAGTGTTAGATTGGCATTTATCCCATCAAGTTACCATTACACATACATAACTCATCAAAAGTTTGTCATAGAATATAGATTAGACATCATCAAAAGAAATAAAAAACATCAACACATGTGAACATCACACATATCCAAAAATGTATATCCATATATATATATATATATATATATATATATATATATATTGGTCAAATGTTCCATCAATGTTTACAAAAAATAGTACATCAAATACAAGCATCCGTAGGTAAGTGACCATCTCACTCCTATAGATACACAACTAGTGTCACAACACCATATACAAAATAGGCTTAGAAGCCTTTATAAATAAAAAAATCCATCAGCCGAGGAACTCAAGGTGCCTCTAGAGAACCACCACTCGGTCTTCCCTCTAGAGGAGGTACCCCACCAGCTATCAGCCCCTTAGGCCCTGGGGGCAACCACCCAGTCATCGCTTCTCCCACTACAACTACTTTTCATATTAGCATCTGCGACTCCTCCAAAAGACAAATACATTGCTCTAGGATCCCCTCATCCTGGATGTACACCCACATACCCTTGGGAACCCCCTGAAGCACTGCCTCTAATCAATAGCAAAGATCCTCAAACTTTCCCCTGGACCTAGCCGGAGGAACATGTGATGGACCTACATTGGGGTCATCATAAGAGTGTCTCTTGGCCACTCTCTCATCATCAACAGGCCTCTCCCCAACATCCTCCCATCGTCGTCTCTCCCCTGCCTGTGGATCTCCCCACGGTGGTCTCACTGGCCCCTCACGAGTTTACGCCCTGATCAACTCCACCTCGTGCTCACGAGGCCCCACATCTACACACATCACAAAAAAATGATAGCATCAGCATCCATCCATACATAAAATACATTATATACTATCTCAAACCATCAAAAAAAAAATCAACATATTTCTCTGGTTGAACGCCTCTCCAAGAGGTAGCACCACATCCAGGTCTCCCCGAAATTCCACCCCACTATACAGAAACTAGAGGATAATATGTGGCACATGACACCACACCCATGCAGCCTCAGCTGTAAAGTAATGGCCCCGCTCCCCACCACCATGGAGAACCAAAAGTGTCACCCACCACCTCAGTCACAACCATCGCACACCTGGTGCATCCAAAAGTACTCTATGGTGCAACATAGGCACCCTCTCCAAGAACCACTCTACCAAGATGGACACAAAGGAAAACTCCCCTGAGTCCACAACTCGACACCTGTTGAGTTGCCCCACCATCTTGGCATGCAACATCAATCCCCAGGAGAAATTCTCACCACCAAGCGCCCTCTCCATAATCCTCAACTAAACCCCACTAATCCAATAAGTCACAAGAGACCCATAAAATATCACAACCATCACTACCACACATTAATGCAAAAGGGTATCCATCACCCCAATACTCACCACGAAGCCCAACATATATTTCTCCCCCATACAAAACCTCTGGGCTAAGACAACCAACTGTCAATCCTCGAGTAGAACAGACTCTGCTAGTAATGGGGTTCCCCGAAAAGGGAGCCCAATCAGAAAATAAACATCCTCCACTGCAGTGAAGGCTAGCTTCTCACCACGCATAATGAAGCACTATTGGTCTAGAATCCACATGGAAATCAAGAACTGCAACAGGTACTCCTGTGCCTACACGAGTGAACACTAAAAAAACCTCAACATCCCACAAGTTTCCAAAGTGTCCTGTATCGCAGGCTCCTCATCCCTCACTACCTCCCTCAGCCATGCCTAGTCCTTCTCTCTAGACCAATGGATCGAAATCACCAACTACCCACCTACATCCACATAAAAAGTATTTGATCAGCCATCACAACCCATACAAATATCAAAATCTCGAAAAAGATAAATTTATACACCCATATGGTTCTCCTCAAATGTGAGACATTTTTTCCCACAGGCATGCACTGATGCGCGCTTGTTCATCCCACAGTCGCACACTCATGCGCAATTGTTGTCCATATAGGGGCGCACCCATGCGATCCTGTCACACATACAAATGCGCATCATAGCGCACCTATTGACTACACAGTTTCACACACATGCGCAACTGTCAGGAACACAGTCATGCATGCATGCGTTTTTGTGCTCCAAACAGGTGTGCATTATATGCATGCATCTTTTCCCCTTTGAGCACCCCCATGCGCAGCTCTTCCAATTACACATTTGCACTCGTGCATGTGAAATTTTTTATCGTCTGCGCACTGGGGGGGGCACACTCACAAAATCCCCTGTACAATCATCCGTACAACCCCTCGCCAAAAATAAAATCCTAACTACTATGTAGGAGGATCCGACCACTAACATGACACTTGCAGATCCTGAATCAGCTAGTTCGATCTCCCAGAATCTCCAAATATCTCCTTATAACTCTCTTCCACTCACTCTAGCCATAGGTACAAATGAGGTGGCAATGTGGGCCATACAACTATATATAGTCCCTTTGCAAAAACTTCCAGGATCATTTCCGAGAGCTCCGTGCATCCGTTTTCTGATTCATCTTTAATCGTGGGATCAAAATCCCACCACCTACACAATCACACTCCCTGAGCCTCCATATTTCCCCGGCCCCCAGTGACCATTTTTATCACATCACACCTAGGTACGCATGGTCATGTTCAAAATGATCAAATAGCCATTATATGTTCCTTATCTTCAGATATTGTTTATGTTGGGTATTTGGTTTCCATGTATGCAGGTACTTGGTCACCAGAAATCAACATGACGCTTTTAGGTATAATATCACTAGTATTATATAATCATTCCCTCAAGATATCAATTGCATCTCCCAGTTACACCCTCCGATATTTACCTCTAAGGTCCCCTCGTCCGGCTCTGTAGTACTCACAGCTCCGCTACATTTTAGTACTATCACTTGGTCGCACTCTTCCCCACATGATTTGTCCCATTTATAGTCCCCCTTGACATTTTGACACTCGTGATGATTTCATCCCTTAGGGCTGGGAGTCCCCATAGTCTTTTCATTCCCGAGAATTAGCCACATGCTCCTTCTCCTCATTTTTCTAGCTTCCCCATAATGGACTCCCATGTAATCTCATCCTGATTTGCCTTTTTTACTACACCTTTGAAGTATCATTAGCCCTCCATCTCATCCACCATCAGTTTGCCCATCTGTAGATTGTCCTCCATTCATTTCACCTAATACAAAAACCTACCTATGCCCCCCCCCCCTCCACCTTCTTTCCATGCAACTTGCACCCTCACAGGCCAAGTCATATTGCATTGGGGCACTTGTTTATGTATCTGTACACTTCTCCCAACCGATTATTTATTTATTTTGGTAACTGTATAAAGCCTTTGTTTTCAGCCATTACGTAGTTTTTTGTCGTCACCTTTGGCGACATTCCTTTTTGCAGAAAAAGAAACCCCTGTCGCCCTTGGTTGGGGCATACATTGTTGGTTGTGGAGCCTGATTATCTTCCTGATTCAGAGGTCTTTTACTTTCAGTCATGTTTATACCCCATGAAGTATTTACACCCCAAAAGTATGTACACTCTTCCACGCAGGGGAGTGAAGAGGGGGGGTACCCCCTCTGTGAGGTTTGGGGGGGATATCCCCTTGGATAGGGGGTTTGGGGGAAAGCGAGGCCCCAGCGGGGGTTTGGGGGAAGCGTCCCCCAATGGTAGTTCGGGGGCGAAGCCCCGAAGGAAAAATTTCCTTGTAAATGTATATTGTAATTTCATTGTAAATCTGGATTGTTCACTATAAGGTCACAGATCTAATGGTAGAGATTATGTTAGGGTTATTTTCCTTATAAGGCAACCCTCTTTTATGAGAGAAATTTATTGTGTCCATGGTTGATGGCGAATATTGTAATCTAAGAGAGGAGACTGTGAGAGAAAGAAGAGAAAGTTACAACAGGTTTTGTTGTAGGTTGTATCCCTTCATTTGTTGGATAATAATAAAGGAAGGACTTGGCAATTTCTCTGGTGGACGTAGCCCACACTGGGTGAACCACGCAAATCTGTGTCTCTCTTGTATTGTGTATCTTCTGTGTTTTGTTTCCGCATTTCTTTTATTTTATTGCTCCACGGTCCTATTTTTCTAACAACTGGTATCAGAGAGAAAGGTAACTCATAGGAAAAGAGGGTTCCTGGTTCGAGTGGGAGCAATGTCAGAAGATGGAAAGCTTAGGGTCAAGAAATTTAATGGCCAAAACTACCAGTTATGGAAGATGTAGATGGAAGATTATTTATATCAGAAGGATCTATTCCTACCATTGGATGGAGTAGCAAAGAAGCCGACGGCCATGAAGGATGAAGAATGGGATATTCTTGACAGAAAGGCTCTAGGAACGATACGGCTGAGCCGGGCAATGTCACTGGCTTTCAATATTTCCAAAGAAAAGACAACAAAGGGTTTTATGGACGCATTGGCCAAATTGTATGAAAAACCCTCGGCGTCCAATAAAGTATTTCTAATGAAGAGATTATTTAATATGAAGATGTCTGAAGATGTGTTTGTTGCAGATCATTTAAATGAATTTAATACGATTACTAATCAACTAAGTTCTGTAAAAGTGGATTTTGATGATGAGGTCAGGGCTCTTCTAATCTTGTGCCCATTTCCAGAAAGATGGAACAGCTTGGTCATGGTTGTAAGTAACTCTGTCTCTGGTTCAAATACTTTAAAATTTGATGATGTTGTTGGTGTTATCCTTAGTGACGAAATGTGATGGAAAAGCACAGGTGAGACATTAGGCAATGCGTTGAACATGGAGAATAGGGGGAGACAAAAGGATAGAGGAAAGGGCTCTCAGGGAACCATGGAAATTCTAGGGAGGGCAGATCCAAATCCAAACTTGGAAAAATAGAGTGTTGGAATTGTGGGAAGAAAGGACATCTAAAGAAAGACTGCAGAGATCCAAAGAAACAAAGAGATGGACAGCAGGAGAGAAATCAGGAAGAAAATGTAGCAGGTGATGTGTTACAAGATGCTTTGAATCTTTATGTAGATAATATTTATGAGTCTTGGGTAGTAGATTCAGGAGCTTCATTTCATGCCACACCCCATAGCAAACATTTTCTAGATTATGTTCAAGGTGATTTTGGACAGGTTCATTTGGGTGATGATGTACCATGCAAAATTGTTGGAATGGGAAAGGTAAAAATAAAGCAACGAAATGGAAACCAATGGTTGTTGAAAGAGGTAAGACATGTTCCAGATTTAAGGAAAAATCTAATTTCAATAGGGCAATTGGCAAGTGAATGTTGTATATCCATATTTACAGATAAGACGTGGAAGGTAATCAAAGGATCATTGGTGATAGCGAAAGGAGAGACGGTAGGTACATTGTATTTATGTACTGGTAATACTGACTCTTCTATCTCTGTAGCTTCTACAGGAGTGGATACATCACTATGGCATCATAGTATTGGACACATGAGTGAGACGGCTATGTAGATCCTTCACAAAAGAAATTTTCTGCTAGATCTTAAACAAATTGATTTGGACTTCTGTGAGCATTGTGTTTATGGAAAACAAAAGAGAGTCAGATTTCTCAGAGTCGGAAAAGAAAAGAAGAATTAAAGGTTAGATATTGTGCATACAGATGTATGGGGATCATCTCAGGTATCATCTCTTGGTGGCTCTCATTATTATGCTACTTTTATTGATGATGCAACTAGAAAAACTTGGGTTTATTGCATTCGACAAAAATATGATGTTTTTGATACTTTTAAGAAATGGAAAGCTTTAGTTGAGAAT
>ML783157.1:107113-128977 GCA_009831015.1 Picea engelmannii | reverse complement strand
TGGAGGAAGAGATTTATATGTAGCAGCCACAGGGGTATGAGGTCAAAGGGAAGGAGAATTTGGTATGAAAGTTGAAGAAGAGCTTGTATGGCCTAAAGAAAGCTCCAAGGCAGTGGTATTTGAAGTTTGACAGGTTTATGACAGAATAGGGTTATAGTAGATGTCATTCTGATTACTGTGTTTATTTTTAAAAACTAGAAAATAAAATCTTTATTATCTTGCTATTGTATGTAGATGGCATGCTTGTTGCAGGGTCTAATATGCAGGATATAAATGTGCTCAAGAAGAAATTAGCCAATTCATATGCGATGAAGGATTTGGGTGTTGCAAATAAAATCCTTGGAATGAGAATAACAAGAGATAGAAAAAATTGCAAATTGACATTGTCTGAGGGTGAGTACACAGAGAAGGTGTTGGAGAGGTTTAGAATGCAGAATGAAAAACCAGTTAGTACACCTTTGGCCAGCCATTTCAAATTAACTAAGAAAATGTGTCCCAAGACATAGGAGGAGATAGAATACATGTCCAGGATCCCTTATTCATCAGCAGTTGGCAGCTTGATGTATGCAATGGTTTTCACAAGACTAGATATTGCACATGTAGTGGGAGTTGTGAGAAGGTATATGAACAATCCAGGTAAAGAACATTGGGAGGCAGTAAAGTGGATTCTCAGGTATTTTAGAGGTACTACTACTCATGCATTATGTTTTGGAGGTTTAGATACTTTTCTACAGGGATATGTTGATTCAGATATGGCAGGTGATAAAGACATCAGGAGGAGCACCGCAGGGTATGTTTTTACTATAGGTGGAACAACAGTAAGTTGGATTTCAAAACTGCAAAAAGTTGTTTCACTTTCAAAAATAGAGCCAGAGTATGTTGCTGCTACAGAGGCTAGTAAAGAGATGATTTGGTTACAAAGGTTTATGGAGGAATTGGGAAAGAAGCAGGAGAACAACAGGTTGTACTGTGACAGTCAGAGTGCCATTCACCTTGCAAAGAACTCATCCTTCCATTCGAAGAATAAGAATATACAATTGAGGTACCACTTCATATGATCTGCCTTGGAAGATGGAATTTTGAAGTTGGAAAAGATACACACTAGCCAGAATCCCGCAGACATGTTAACAAAGGGAGTAACCAAGGAGAAACTGAGTTCCTTCTCAGTTTCAATTGGTCTTTAAGAATGAAGATGATGATGAGAAATTTACCAGGTCCAAGAAGGTTCAGAGTCTAGCATATACAACAACATTGGAGTCATTGAGATCAGTCTCCAAGTGCGAGATTGTTGGTTGTGGAGCCTGATTATCTTCCTGATTCAGAGGTCTTTTACTTTCAATCGTGTTTATACCCCATGAAGTATTTACACCCCACAAGTATGTACACTCTTCCATGCGGGGGAGTGCAAAGGGGGGGTACCCCCTCTGTGAGGTCCGGGGGGGCTACCCCCCCGGTTGGGGGGCATGGGGGCAAGCGGGCCCCTAGTAGGGGTTCGGGGTCAGCATCCCCCAAGGAAAAATTGCCTTGTAAATGTATATTGTAATTTCATTGTAAATCTAGACCGTTCATTATAAGGTCGCAGATCTAACGGTAGAGATTATGTTAGGGTTTTCTTCCCTAGAAGGAAACCCTCTTTTATGAGGGAAATGTATTATGGCTATGGTTGATGGTGAATATTGTATTCTAAGAGAGGAGACTGTGAGAGAAAGAAGAGGAAGTTACAGCGGGTTTTGCTATAGGTTGTATCCCTTCATTTGTTGGATAATAATAAAGGAAGGACCTGGAAATTTCTCTGGTGGACGTAGCCCACACTGGGTGAACCACGTAAATCTATGTCTCTCTTGTATTGTGTATCTTCTATGTTTTGTTTCCGCATTTGTTTTATTTTATTGCTCCACGGTCCCGTTTTTCTAACATACATTATCTTCTACTTCTATTGACATCATCCATAAACCCCGAGAATCCCACAGTCCATGTACCCCTGATCTTTGATTTTGTCTACTTTGTCATGCCTCTGGCACAATTTAACCCCAATCTAGTCATCCCCTTGATACTTGATTCAGTTTAACGGTTGTTGCCACTTCTCCTTCACAAATCCCCCAACCAAGGGTAGTCTTGAGTCTCCCTGTCTCTAGACACTGTCCATGTTCCTCCTCATTTCCTAATTTTACCCGGTGGATTTCATAAAGCCCTTTTCTTCTCAGAGTCATGTTTCCCTTTCCGTCGACATTAACACAGTTCCCAGAAGGGCAACAGTATCTTAGATCTCACTACCTTTATAATGTAGAGTCTCAGATGACATAGAGAGAACCGTCATTGCTCTCCGTTGTCGTTTGACCCCCACAACATTAGACTTCAACACTTTATCATGTAGAAGTGGGTCTTACTTTGCAACTATTGTAGTTATTTTTATATATGCCAAAGACCTCTGAAATTTGATAGACTATCAATGTCTGTGTATCATAGACACTTCTCACAGGTGTCCTTACCTTTTTCAGAGTTTGTTCACCATCAAAATTATCCTCTGTCATTATCAAACCACCCCGGAGGGTACTACAGTGATCTACTTCAACACACAGTTTTAGTTATTGTATTACACATTTTTGAGTTACATGACACAAGCATGGGGCATGCCCGCCTCGTTTGTACACAGTTTTATTTTTTCACCCCTTGCGAAAGGTTTGGGTCTTACAAGTTCCCCTTTCCCTGCAATGGGTCGCTCTTGATACTCCCCTCAACAGTCTTTCTTACAAAGGTACTCTCAATAGAAGAAACATTGATGTATTTCGGCTATACATATGCTCCTAACCTCACACATCAGGGGGCATCTGTTATCACTGGAATTTCGTCCGAAAATGGTTACAGGAATCTAGCATATTCAAAACACCTATTATTTCATCCATGGACCAAAACTTCATTTCCAAAAGGTCTAAAACTATACATCTAGTTATAAAATCAGCATGCACTAAGACTACACAGGGAGTCTGTGCACATGCGCATGATGCACGACTGTGGATGCAATAAACCATGCACCCCTCATAACAACACATTTATGATATTGGTCATCCTTCCACCCACTTCTGGTTCAGCTTTCAAGTCTATTTGACACTGAAATATTGGTTGAATTAGACTGGGGGGCTGGTCAAAGACCTAAGGGTGCCCTATAGGCCCCCTTTTTCAGACTAAGAACTGGTTTCATAATGCCTCAAATATATTCTATAAAAGGAGGCCATGGGTGCACTATATTTATAAGGAATTTATTTTTATTGTTATGTTTCTTATATTCTCTTGGAGAATCCTCTTTTCTCATCAAGAGTATATAAGCACCATTTCATTTAGCCATTCATATCATCTCTTGAGTGAATATGCTTTGGATTATCTTCACCATTTCATTATAGTTTGTTACTTGTAAGAAGAGGTCAATATTTGGGGGTCCAAGAGACCTTCCTTGGAGGAAGAGGGGACCCATATATATCCCTTTCTCTTTGGTTTTTTCCCACTAATACAATCCTACCCATTGGTGGCATGAGTGTTGTTTATTTTCAATTTCAATGTTCTTATGCACTCTAGTTTAGTTTCTTTTATTGTTCTTATCTTAGTTATTTTGTTTATTCCTTTTCCTTGATGTTTCTAACTCCTTCATTCACTATTGTCTTGCCTAGCTAAACCAACTGGGCTTGTAAGCATCCCTATTTTTCTCATTCAGGTGACAAAAGGGGTGCAACAACAGGCCATTCCATAATAGCCTTAACCTTTGTTGTATGCACAACAATAACTTCGTCAAATATCACATGCCCTAAATAATGAATCTTCGATTGATAAAATGAGCATTTCGACAGCTTCCCAAACAATAGTTTCTCTTGTAGACACTGCAATACCATGCACAAGTACTCGTCATGCTCCTCCATCATCCGAGAGTAAATCAAAATATCATCAATGAATACTTGGATGAACTTGTCCAAGTATTCGCGGAACACCTTGTTCATCAAACTCATAAATACCCCTGGGGCATCCGTAAGTCCAAACGATAAAATGGTAAACTTGTAATGTCCAAACCTAATCTTAAAGGAGGTCTTAGGTATGTCTTCCTCCTTGATCCATAATTGGTGATACCCTAATCTCAAGTCAATATTTGAAAACACCATCACACCTTTCATCTGATAAAACAGATCATCAATCCTTGCCAATGGATACTGATTCTTGATCATTTCCTTCTTCAATTGATGGTAGTCAATGTAGAGTCTGTACGACCCATCATTCTTTCATATGAAAATAACAGGCACATCCCACGGTGACACACTTGGACGTATAAGTCTCAGGTCAAACAACTCCTTCAGTTTCATTTTCAACTCCTATAACTCAGGGGTCAACATTCGATAAGGAGTTATCATTATTGGTTCAGTTCCTGGTTTTAGGTCGATGGTAAATTACAATTCCCTCTCAGGCAAAAACCCTAGAAACTCCTATGGCAATACCTCCAGAAAATCTTGTACTACCGAAAGGTTTTATAGTCCTTCTGCAATGCCCTTTTCATTTAATGGAAGGATCGCATAAAGATTGCATCCTTTGAACATGCTCTTCCGTAGCTATAGGGAACAGATGAACCTTAGGGAAAATACATGGTTCTGACCTAGAATCACATGTATTTGTCCCTCATCATCGACCAACATCAACTGTTTCATCTTACAGTTGAGTATCGCCTCATGCAATTCCAACCAGTTCATATTGATCACGGTGTCATAAGACCCTAAGATCATGACATATAGGTTTTCCCTTGTGAAAAACTCTCCCAGGTTAAGGTTACAGCCCATAACCTTTCCTCCAACCTTTTGTTTCCCTCCCAAAGCCATTTCTACAAATTTAAACTCGCCCTGTTCGACTGAATTTACATTAATTATTTTTAACGCTACACTAGAAATAAAAATCTATGTAGCACATGGATCTATCAACGGTACAGTACATGATGTCTCGAGAACAGTGGACTAGTGCTCTCCCTGGAGTTTATTCATCGCTACATGAATCTGATGGGCCTTGCCCAAATCTCCCATGGTAGTGGGTCTGGCTGATCCAGATGCTCTGGCCTTCTCAACTAGGAAGTCACACTAGTAATGTGGCTCTCCACATGTCCAAAACCCTGTCTTCAGTCCAGTTATGCCGGTACCTGAAGTAGAAGCTGACAACCCAATGGCCTGGAACCTTGGTCTGTTCTGTTGAATAGGCCTAAACTATTTCTACTACACTCGACACTATTGTTAGTGTTTTGTTCCTCTGTAAGGAGTTTGTTGTTGAGATGTTGGTCGCCAAGGTGTAGTGAAGTTGGATCCTCTCATATTGCATCAATACCCTAGTGCATGCATAACTGGTGTCTGATTCTATTGCGCAAAAAATGTAGCCGGTCCTTTCGGTATTTCCAGAGTCTTTTTTTGACCCCTGTTGATGAGCTCCTCCTCTTTTATGAGGGCCTTCTAGACAAGATCATGAAAGGTTTGAGGCATCATAATCCTCACCTTTGCATGAATGCTGACATTAAGGTCGAACACAAACTTTTTTCCCTTAAGTTTCTTGGTATTCAGGTGCAGAGCATACCAAGGAAGCTCCATAAAATGAGCCTTGTACTTGGGCACTGTACGACTACCTTGTCACAAGGCGATGAACTCGTTGAGCTAACGCTCAATGAATTTGTTGGGCCCTTTGTTTTTGGATAAGGAGTTGCGCAAGAAGGACTACAGTCCCAGTTTTGGCCTAGTACAAGTTGCACAAGCTATAGAAGAAGTTGGACAATAGATCAAGGAGAAGTAACAGAAATCAGTTGCGAAAATGAGAACGCAATTCCAGCAAAGAAAAAGAAGTTGCAACAGAATAAGAAATCTTGCAAGCCAAATCCAGAAGACACGACTTAGCTTATATATAGGGATGAATATAATTGTAAAAGGGCTTGTTGGTATCGCAAGTATAATGGTTGGTCATAATTGTTGTTGTCTATTACTGAGAAGTCATATTTTGAGGTTTGTAATGTAATCGATACACCATTATGGGATTTAGAGCTCTGCGACATGGGTCCAGACCCAGGAGTCTGTAACAAAGAATTACCTTGTATCTCTGAGATTGTAAATAAGAAATATCTGAAGATAATATATGAGACAGATCCAAAATTTTAAAATATGTTGCATCATTTTGTGTTTATACTATTGCATTATATCTTTACAGTACTTCTTTATGTTTCATAAGTTCCACATGATGTTTTTGTACATGAATGATTTTTAACAACCCAAGTAGCTTCAGTTCTTGCATATATGAGTTCAGTTTTGTTCTATAGTTAGATGTATTGCGCAAGATTAGGATGAATATTGAAGGTTTTTTGAACCCACCTAAGTATTCTCCTTTCCCTTCTCTATCCTTTTGTCTCAACAGTTCTTCGGGTGAGAATTGTTCTCTTCGGAGGAGATGAAAATGCCAACTCTCTAAACTAAATAGTACCTTTTGTTGGTAACCTGAGAAGGACCCTGCTCTGATCAATCTTGCGCCAACAAAATGGTTCCATTACCAGGACCTGCATTAAAAGGGAACCTGTAGGGAGGATTCTTCAACAGATTCAAAAATCTAATATTAGCCAATGGTGGGAGAGAAATTGTGATGCCTTCATATGGAAAGAAGCAGAGATAAGGGCAAAATTTGTTAAAGACACTTGGGAGGTAGTATTTTAATCAAAAATATCGAGCGACCAGTACGAGCTATTCTGGGTTAAGTTTCTGGAATAATTTTTCCATTGGATAGATAGGCTCCAAGAAGCTCTAGAGTTCCAAGAATGAGTCAAGAGGAGTTGTACTTTGGATACATAAAATATTGCAAGACTTCATCGACTGGATTGTCCGGTCACGCAAGTGATTGATTTCTAGGTAAATACCACATTAGAAGGATACATTATTGAGTTTGTAGCTGAGAATCACCATTCATTTTCACAAGAAGATGATGATTTCAAGAAAGACGCAAGGGGAAGACTGCCAAGAAAAATCCCCCTTGTGGATTAAAGTTTTCTTAATGGAAGGAGGGATGCTTACTATGTCCTTGACTATGATGGCAATGTAAACACCCTCACCTGGGGTAGGGTGAGTTTGTTGTAGATTCATGGCCTGAGAGAGGGGAATGGTTTTTTGAAAAGTGGGGGAAACAATAAAAAATGCACTCAAGAGACGAGAGAGCCATAAAAAGAGCCGCCATAGTTGAGAAGTGGTGGCGCAGAAAGATAAAGAAAGAAGCGAGAAAGTCCGAGAAGTTGAGGAAATAATTTGGACTAGGAGAAGTAGAGGATAGACAGATGGAATATTTGTGGAAGATAAGAAGATAAGAAATACTGTCCAGTCAAAGATTAAGTGAGAGAGAAGCGTAGAGAGAAAGAAGTCCCTAGGAGGGTGGAAAAGAAGGAGAAGGTGTAGAAGCAAGAGAGGAGGAAGTTGACATGGATATTGAATAGGAAAGAGAAGATTCATCCCCGGTGACAAGAAATATCGGGAATCCAGCTGAAGAGACCGATCTAGAGGAAGAAAACGAGACCCCCCAGATCAAATAAAACCGCCCCAAATCCAGTGGTGCCAGCCCCGAATTGCCCATACCCTAAGTGTATTCTACACAAGTGGTAAGTTTGATACTACCCTCTTATGCTAGTTTTGTTCTAGTACAATTAGTTAGTCAGTCATAGCTAGGAAGTGCCAGTACAGGGAGGATATTGGGATCCCTCGATAGTTCGTAAGTAGGACTGTTAGGTTTTATTTTGATAGGTGCAGCAAGATCAACAATGTTTGGTCACACAGGAGGTTCGACTACCCGATACCCAAAATTCTGGGGTAAGGGAGATGAAGATGTTGAGCAACACTGGTTCTTGTGTGAAGGTCCAAAGGGACTCCAGATGCGAATAAGTTGGTTGAGTTCTAGACTACATTGAGAGGTCGCACTCTCAAATGGTACATGAATATTATTGATCCGGGACTACCACGAATGCAAGGTCAAGCGTTCACACTTGCCCAATTGCGGACAATGATCATAGCGGAGTTTAAGATACCTCAGTCAGAATAACAATCTCTATCTAATTTGCAAAAAATCCAACAAAGAGAAGGTGAATCAGTGTGGGAATATAACCAGAAGTTTAAACATGCTATAGGGAGGTTAGCACATCCAATCCATGAGGAAAATAAAAGAGAATGGTATATTCAGGGATTGTTACCTCTGACATGTATTCTGCTAATGCAAAAACAAATATCCACTTTGACAGATGCCTTGGAACAATCAATGAATATTGAATTCATAGAGGGATATCCTTGTTGGGCACTTTAATTGTCTAATTGAATAGAAAATCAAAGTGTTCAATATAAATTGTCAACCCAAGGAAGTCTGTTATTTCAAGATAATTGTGCACAGTCTATGCTAGATTATGAAAGAATCTCTAATCTAATTGTAGTAGGGAAGTTTTTTATTTTAAAACAAACATCATCACTAACATAGTTATGCTGATACAGCTAGAGTTCTATAGATTTGAAATCACAATTGTAATCTAAACTGATGAATGTATAAGAACCCTGGATTTCCTACTCTAATCTAAGTTTCTAATTTACTTTTGTAGGAAGAAGTCCTATACTATTTGCAGAAAGGAAATATACTTATTGCAAGAAGGTACTTCACACTTTTATTTCTCGGAAACAAGATTTTAACCTAATGCAAAAAAAGGAAAAGAAGCAGTTCTCCAGCAATGTTCAGCAATCAACTTCTAATTCTCATGAAATAAGTGTATGTGCATCTAACAAGAAGGAACTAAACTGTAACAACAATTGTATTCTAGAAATGTCTAACAATTAAATCATTTGCATTTAAACCAATTAATCTAGAATTCAAAATAGAGGGGAATCGGTGAGGAAGGTCGGCCCTTTCCTTCTCACTGAATCCACTCAAAGAAATAGGTTACAATCTACTAAAGGAATTCAATCCACTCTTTCATTCAATTGCCAAAAATTTCTGTGTACAATAAGCGTTACCTTTCTCTCTCCAGTCAAAAAAACTCCTCTTCATTACAAAATATCTACTATTTAAAGTCAGAGTCATTCAGTAGAATGTAAACATAACAGTCTTGAGAATCCCCGATTCTCAAGCTATTCATTTGATATCATTAATACAAAATATAGAATTCTCCTTGATCAACATTGTGAGCCATGATATCCAATCAGCAGGTGTTGGAGCATTCGTATAACAATAGGACTGGTGGTGTCTGTTGTAACAACTTCTAGGATTGACAAGCTTTTGTTGCAGTAGTCGTGTAACAGCTTCCAGGATTGGTGGCATCTGTTGCAGCAGTCATGTAACAACTTCTAGGATTGTTTGCATCCGTTGTAGTAGTCATGTAACAGCTTCCAATATTGGCACGTAGCTGTAACAACAACGAGTTTCACGATGTGGGCTTGGGAAAAAGGGTCTTAGTACTCATTATAATAGTCATTTAGCTTAGGAATGAGAAGGTTGAATGGGAAAAAGATTTAGTGAAAAAGGGACATTTATGGGTCCTAACATGCCCCCCAACTGAAGACATTGCATGTCCTCATGCAAAACACATTCAAACCTTACTTTGTAGCTGAAGTAGATAATTGTCTCCTCTAGTGCAAAATTGCTAAGAGAAATTGCTAATATCTGGTATTGAAAAATGTTCTGTTCAAAAGAAAATATGTTGTGTCAATGATCTGTCTGAGTTTCTTTATCCTTGAGAATAGAATCATTTTGAGTTGCTCGAGTAACAACTCATGAAGGCAAGAGAGGTTCTTGTTTGCAAGCTTCTGGTATACAAACAACTATTTTATGACATTGAGATCTCCTCTGTTTTATTGATTTTTGTGTAGTAGTAAGTTCATGCTCAGTCTTGACTGTGACAGTTACTGGTCCTTTAGTGAATGGAACTTGTTTTACTATTTTTTGTGTAGCAGTAAGTTCATGTTCAATCTTGAATAAGACACATGTTGGTCCTTTAGCAACTAGAACTTTGTCTACCTCATATCCTGCCTCAAAGTAAATGTTTCCACACTCAAAGCACATGAGTTCTTTGTTTATGTCCATAACATCTTTTGTCAGTGCTAGGATGTCCATGGATATCCCTTCTGGATTCTTCTGTCGAGCAGCCTCCACTTCTTGTTTCAGGGTATTTAACTCTACTTTGAGGTTATCATTCTTTGTTATTAGTGCAACAATTCTGTAATTTTCTGTATTCTTGATATTTCTCTCTATTTGGGAAAACAATTGGGCAAGTGGCACATACTCAGCATGCTGTGTAGCTAGTTCTTGTGTAATAGCTGTGTCTATCAGGACTAGTTCTTGTGGAATAGTCTTGACATGGGCAGTTGGTTCTTATGTAACATCTGTGTCTGTCAGGACTAGTTCTTATGGAACAGTATCGACATGGACAATTGCTTCTTGTGTAATAGTTGTGTCTATCAGGACTGGTTCTTGTGGAACAATCTCGACATGGACAGTTGGTTCTGGTAATACTAACTTTTGTAGGACAATCCTCTATGGAGCAACTGGTTCTGGTGTAACAGTATCGACCCGGACAACTGGTTTTTGTGTAACAGTGGTATATGTCATGACTGGGTCCTGTGGAACAGTCGCCACTTGGACAGTTGGTTCATGTGGAACCGTCCCTGTATCAAACATAGAGGATAGTGGATGAAGAATAGGAATAACTTGTTCCACATCTTGCCATCCAATTGCAGCTTCGACAGAGCTGGTGGACCTGGTTCTTCTCCTGGGTAAATTAGAAATGAAAGCAGGGGTTTACTTCTTTGTTGCTAGAGGAGGAACGGGGAATTCTTCCTCAATCATAGAAGGAGGATATTCTGGTATACTGGGGTCTACGATGATCTAGACGTCGTCAATGGAAGTGTGATGTGCAGAATCATCAGGCAGAGCCGATGATTCTACTACAATTTGAGTACCTTCATTCTGAAAGGAGAAAATAGTTTCCTGAAGTTCTGTGCATAAAGTAAAACCTAGTATTCGTACCTCTATAGAATTCTCTATCACAACAGCCAGAGAGCTCTGATTTTTTGTTGATCCAATTTGGTCAAGGGATCTCTGAGGTTTTCCCTTGAATGGACATTTTCTTTTCTGAGAAAGTGCACTGGTAATGATAGTAGGCACTTGATCAGTTGTTGCAACAATAGGAGGGCTCTGTGTGAATTTCGATGCAATGGAAGAGGAGGTAAGCGGACTTGATGTTACAGTGGACCGTGCTGACTTTGCTCACTTTTTAGGTAATGTAGAGATAGGAACAGGGGTTTTATTTTCAGAGAAAGGGGGTAGGTTGTCAATGATAGGTGTCACAATGGACCATGTTGACCTTGTTCTCTTTCTCGGTGATCCAAAGATAGGAGTAGGGGTGTTCCTTTCAGAGACATGGGGTAGGTTTTCAATGATAGGTGTTGCAACCAAGTGCTGTGATGCATGTCTTGATCGAGTGGTTGGTTGTTCATCTATCTTTTCAACCATAGCTACAGGCTGTTGCATTGCAATTTCGTTGATGCTTGTCTAGCTGGTTCCAGGATGGCTTCGGGTTATGCAGTTTATTTTGTAAGTTGTCTTATGGGTAGCAATAGTAGGGGTTTGGACTATTGTTGCAGCCGAGGGTAGAGGCTCAGGAAGAGGTCCATGGGTTGTGTTTTCAAGGATTGGTGCAATCATATATGTATGTACAAACTGTGGCTGGTCTTCTACAACAGGCAATGGGTTATTGGAAATGCCCATACCTCTACAAATTAATAGGCCGATGAGTCTGTGATTAGAAATGCAGTTCTTGGGTTTCTTGGATTTTTTTAGAAAATGAGCCATGTTATGCAATGAATGGAGGATAAAATAAGGAATTTTTATGAATTTATGATGTCACAGATGTGATAATAAGATGAAATCAGAAAAATAAACAACTTGGTATCGACCTTCACAGGTAATGTACCTTTTAAGAAATTTTGCAACTTTCCCCCATGGCTCTAGTAAGGAATTGACATCTGCACCTCTGCCTTTGGTCTGAAGTTTCTTAGTGTTGATGAGGAAACCCTTCTGTGCATCTGAAAGATGTTTTTTTCTATGAAACCATCGGTCTCCTGTTCTTGGCAACCTTGTTATAGCAGCAATTCTTTCTTCTAACACTGGAATCCTTACCCCATTCACCATTGAATACCCTTCGGTAAGATTTTGACTAAACTCCAATATCTCATCCTCATTAAACCCCTTCAAAATTTTAAAATATGATATCCAGCTGGCCTGGAGAAATATTTGGTAGGCCTCTGGGTGTAGCAACAAACTGTCCAGAGTTGTGGGTTCATATCTCATAGCTAGTCCTCCCGTGATGTTTCTTGAGAGTATAACAAGCATGTAGGAGGAGAAACTATCACCTAAATCAGAGACGCAACAAGCTTGAACATGGTTTGCAGAAGGAATACGGTGTCTCAATAAAAATAAGTGTGGGCGGAAAGGTGGTGGAGGTGTGTATAAAATTCAGTATGGATGGCTAGATTTATGTTCCCCCCCCCAACTAAGAAGATTGGCTCCAGGTGCATCAATTTATGACAACCGGTTAGTAAATAGGAAACCGTGATTTTATATATTCATTACTTTAACACGTAGGATTAATCATGTACCTCATATCTTACCACACATAACGACCTATCGAAGTAACTGCACTATCCAACTTCCATATGAGTTGTGTGGAATAGCTGACATGATGAAGGATCATGAGAGAATTGACAGCTGGAGTAGAAACAAAGTCCTTACTGTAGTTAGCCAAATGGAAATCGCCGAATGTGAAGTCAAGTCATTATGAAGCAGTACATTCAGATAGAGAGCATCAGTGTTGTCTAATCAGTGGTGTTGTGGCATGGAAAGATTGGAGGGATGGAGCAGCAGCATCAGCAAAAATGCAAAAAATAAAGAGTGAAGTGGCAAGAAAAAAAATAACAGCAATTAGTGTATCAACAGGTTCTTTGGAAAAAATGGTGGAGGTAGGTGTAACAACATGGAAATCGGCCAATATAGTGAAAAAGGGGTGTAACAGCATTGAAATTGGCCAATTTATCGGAAGAAAGTGTAATAGCATGGAAATCAGCCAATTTATCAGAAGAAGGTGTAACAACATGGAAATCGACCAATTTATCGGAAGAAGGTGTAATAGAATGGAAATCAACCAATTTATCGGAAGAAGGTGTAACAACATGGCAATCGGCCAATTTATCGAAAAAGGGGTGTAACAACATAGAAATCATCTGAACACGACATTACTTACTTTCTAAAAAGTTTTCCAACTTCCATGAACTAATTGTTTGACTCATTTTGTGCTACTCAACCTTGTTGTTCATCAATCCACCTGCACACACATAACCGCCTGATACCTTTCAAAGCTTTATTAGCATAGTAAAGAAAATAGAGAAATTTCAAATAGAAATAGAGAAATGCAAATTTTTCTGAGGTTATTTATATACAAGGTCTGAGCAAAAGAAGTCCTAAAGTTCAGAAGGGGAAGGAGAAAGCTCCTTTCCATTTAAGAATTGATAACCTGTATCAACTGTACATCTAGTTTTGAATTTTTCCTTGGATAATGGACGTTGATATAGACACAGGCGATGACCATATCCATGTAAATTTGTATTGGATCCATCAATAGTAATCAATCGGACTGTCCCATTGGTAAAAACAAAGTCTACCTCATAAGGTCCTAGCCATTGTGTACGTAGCTTACCTTGAAATTCTTTAAAGCATGAATCATACAACAGAGCCCAATCTCCTTTCTGGAATAATTTCTTCTTGATGAATCTATCATGACATTTTTTTCTTTGTTGTTGAATCACTATGGTTTGATGGATGGCATCCAAATGCTTTTCATCAAGCTCGTTGAGTTGTTGCAGTCTAGCTTTCTGTGCCATTGTCAAGTCGAGGTTGATTGTTGATGTAGTTCTTAAGGTTTTGATTTCGAATTCAATGGGGAAAACATGGCTTTTTCCATATACTAGCTCATAAGAAGAAAATCCAATTGTGCTCCTCCAAGTAGTTCGGTATGCCCATAGAGCTTCATGCAATATGTCAGACCAATCCCTACAATTTTCTCTCAATGTTTTAGTAAGAATGGCTTTGATAACTTTGTTGGTTCTTTCCACCTGGCCATTGCCTTGTGGATGGTATGGAGAATCTATTCTATGTAAAACGTGATATTTACTGAGTAGAGCTTCAAATTTATATGATTTGAAAGGGGGTTCTCCATATGTTACCAATTCTCAGGGAACTCCAAACCTAACAAATATATCTTCAAACAAGAATGCCAAGACAACTTCTGTTGAGGCTCTGATAAGTGCTTTTGCCTCCACCCACTTGGTCATGTAATCTGTACAGACCAATATATATACTTTATGATTGGAAGGTGGGTGAATGGGTCCTACAAAATCCATGGCCCATCTCTCAAAAGGATCTAACACTACCTCATACTGGAGAGGCATATCATCCCTGTGAGTTGGCTGAACCATGCGTTGGCAACTGTCACAAGCTTGGACATACTTCTTGGCATCTTGAAATATGCTGGGCCAAAAATAGCCCATACTTAAAACTTTATGCCTAGTCCTTTTATCAACAAAATGAACCCCACAAGGGCCATCATGGCAAGCTTTCAACAGATCATAAAATTCATCATCCCTCACACATCTCCTGATTTCTTGGTCCAGGCCTGTGTAGAAGAGGTATCCTTCTATCGAACTACACCTAGCACTCTTTTGAATAATCTTCCTTCTTTCTCGAGGAGATAGATGTGGATTTACCTTCCCTGCAACCAAATAATTAGCAATGCCTGCATACAAAGGTGAGTGAGAAGATACTACAAACAAATGTTCATCACGAAAGGAATCATCTATAGGTGAATTATCATCATTTATATGTAATCTTGAGAGAAAATCAGCAACCACATTTTCTTTTCCTGGTCTATCCGCTATAGTGATGTCAAATTCTTGCAGTAGTAACAACCATATTGTCACTCAAGAATTAGTAATAGGTTTAGTCATTAGATATTTAATGGTTGTATGATAAGTATGAATAAATGTGGGATAACCAGTTACATAATGCCTGAATTTATTGATTGCATAAACTACTACCAAGAATTCTCTTTCAGTAACTGTGTAATTTAACTCAGCAGGAGCCATGTTCTTGATGATATAGTAGATAGCGTAGGGTTCTTTGTCCTCATGTTTCCCTAGTATTGCACCAATTGCAGTGTCTGAGGCATCTGAAGAAATGTGAAAAGGAAGAGCCCAATTGGGCCCTCTCAAGATGGGAGCTGTGGACAATTTCTGTTTAATATCTGCAAAAGACTATTCATAGTTGTCAGTCCAATGAAAGTCAACATCTTTTGTTAGTAGAAAAAACAATGGAGAGGCAAGTTTAGAGAAATTTTTAATGAATCTCCTATAATACCCAGCATGCCCTAAAAAACTTCTTACCTCTTTCTGAGTTGATGGAGTTGAAATGTCCAAAATTAATTGGATTTTGGCTGGATCTACCTGAATCCATGCATAAGAGATGAAGTGACCCAGCACTAGCCCTTCGTGCATCATCATATGGCACTTTTCTATACTTAAAGAAAGATGAGACTGTTTACATCTTTTGAGCACTTTTTCTAGATTCAACAAAGCTTCTTCGAAATCAATACCATAAAGTGTAAAGTCATCCATGAATATTTCCATACAGTCATTCACCATATCAGAGAAAATACCAATCACGGCTCTCTGGAAAGTGGCTGGTGCATTAAACAAGCCAAATGGGAGAACCTTGTAGGAAAATGTACCCCAAGGGTTGGTAAAGGTGGTCTTATCTTGGTCCTGTGGTGTAATTTTTATCTGGTTATAGCCACTGAATCCATCAAGGAAAGAAAATATTTTTTTTCCAGCTAGGTTTTCTAAAACCTAATCAATAAATGGCAGAGGGAAATGATCCTTTTGTGTGGCCTTATTCAGGGCTCTATAGTCCACACATACTCTCCACTTACCATTATCTTTAGGCACAATAACCAACAATGATACCCACTCATTGTCTAATATAGGATAGATGAATCTAGCATTGAAAAGTTTCTGAAGTTCTTCCTTAACAATTTCTTTAAGGTTTCGGTTCATCCTCCTTTGCAGTTGGCAAATGGGTTGACATTCTTCTTTGATGTATATATGGTGGGTGCATAGTTCAGAGGGAATTCCTTTCATATCCATGTAATCCCAGGAAAATGCTTCTTTATGTACAGTTAGTAATTTTAGCAATCGACGAGTTTCAGTAGTGGAGAGATCGGGATTGATGTTCAAGGTTTTTCCAGGTTCGAATTCCACTGCGACGCTCTTAGAACTAACTCTAGGAAATAATTCAGTTGTTGTTGTTTCGACATCTGCTGTTACAACATTCATTGTTACAACGGTTGTTGTTACAGTTGAATCAATTTGATTATCAGTAGTTTCTGAGAACATTTCCGAGTTCATTTCTTCCTGGGAAATAGGGTCAAAGACTCTGATCAATCGGTGGTGTGTGTTCTGTGTAACAACAGAGGGGTAAAAAATAAAGCAGTTGATTAACTCATCCTCCGTATCATTTTTGAAACTCAGGGCCTTTCCTATACTTAGCATAGCTAGAGCACTTCCATCCTCAGTGTCCATCCATAGAGAATTTTTAGGTTCTACACTGGGTGTAGCATGTGGATACATGGTAAGTTTTTTTGTGTCATAACCATTAGAGATGGTCATGGAACTAGATCTGAAACCAATGAAAGCATAAAATGTAGCTAACCATGGTTGTCCCATAATTAGAGGATGGCCTCCTAGATGAGATTTGGGTTGCAAAATGACAAAATCAGTAGGATACTCCCATGAGTCCACTAAAATGACTAAATCATTGATTACTCCTTCTGGTCCGATGGTAGAGCGATCAGCTAATTCTAGAATAGTAGGAGTAGGTCAGATTAGTGTTCTGAGTTGCAGAAACTGCATAGTTTCTATTGGCATGATGTTGTTTGCTACCCCTAAGTCAACTAGTACATGTGGAATAGATATCTTTCCAATTTTAATAGTTACTGTAGGGTTTCCTGGGTCACCATATTTAATAGGTGGAGTTTTTCCTAACATCAGCTCAGAGAAATCCCCCACTACATGCACTGTGAGGGGATCTTTAGGTTTTTGTCCAGGTTTTCTGATACAGAGGTCCCTCACAGTCTTGGCATAAATAGGGACATCCCTTATCGCTTGCAGTAGTGGAATATTAACGTGTAGATTTTGAAATTCTCCTAGGATATTGAAAGATGGTAATTCCACAGGCTTGGTAATTTTTAGTTTATCAGGGAATGGTGGGTCTGCTGATTCTATAATAGGTTGGTCAATTTCTTCTGTATCAGTGGATGGTCTCTCCCCTGATTCCTTATCTGATTCTGAAGATGGAGCATCTTCAATTATTGGCTCAACTATTCTCCCTGATCTTAATTTTATTGCATCACAAGGCATAGGAGTAATAGGTAAGGTTGGCACATTATGTATGTCTATGTTCTGAACAGCCTTATTATTTGGGTTTGGGTTAGGTTGCATAGGAATCTGAGGTCATAAGGGAGGATTGATCAGTGATGCATTTGGAGGCAATTGCAGTTGTTGCTGCTGGTACAGGGGTTGGAACTGTTGTTGATAGGGGTTCGGTTGGTGATGGCTTTGATAACTGAGTTTTTGTTGAGGGCCTCTCCTGTATGGGTTCCATTGCCCATAGTGATTATGTTGTTGGGGCATAGGTAACCATGAATTGGGATCCTAATAAGAGGGTGGCACTTGATTTGGAGGGGGGGAATTCATCTGGCCATAACGTAGATGATTGTTCCAATAATTAAATGTTGGAGGAGAGAATTGAGAGTTCATACCTTGACCTCTTGGCTACCATTGTCTTCTTTGTGTTATTAGATAGGCAGCCTCTACTTCCTCATTAGTTTCTTTCATTGATTCTTTTACACCTAGTAGAGAAGGACATTGATCAGTGGCATGGTCTAATTCACAAATAAGGCATACTTGGACACTGTTCAGTGGGCACTCCCTTGGTGGATGTTTCTTTCTACATTTTAGACATAAAATGCATAATGTTTTCTCTGATTCTTCTTGTTTCTATTTGACCTGCAAAGTATCCATTTGTGAGGCAAAAGAGTTAATCATCTCCATTTTGAAATTTTCTAACAGATTACCCATTTCTTCTCTTGTTGCTCCTCCATTGGATGATTTCTATACCCTTGAAAAGTGGTTTCTTTGGTAGCTGACTTATTCCTTGTAGATGCTCAAGAACATCTTTTGCAGAGATCTACAATGTCCTCATAAGATTCCTTATATATATCTCCCTTGCCAAGAATATTCATCATATCTAAACAATCTTCTCTAACTCCTTTTAGAAAAATGGTTTTCAGAATGTCCTTACTTACATCCGAATGTCTAGACCTTTGTAGATTATATTGGAGTCTCTCCACAAAGTCTTCAAGGGTCTCGTCCTTCTTCTGTGACATCTTGAATAGTTCCTCTCTTCATTCCCTTGTTCAACATTAGTCTTGGTATTTGTTCAAGAAAAGCTACCTCATTTGTACCCATGTTGAAATGTTTTCTCCTCCAAGGCTCATGAACCATCTTAACGCATTACCCTTTAATGTAGTTGCAAACAGTTTAAGCTTCTGCGAGGTGGTAGTGTAGTCATAGCTTCTACACAAAATGTCAAATTCAAACAGAAACTCATTCGGATATTCAATAGATAATCCATGAAAATTTGTGAGAGTTGATAGAGGTATGTTTTTCATAGGATCCATCCCTCATGTGGGAACATCAGAAATAGGAAAAACCAAGGTAGAGATAGTATTTTCATTGTTTAGCTAATCCTCGTTGTTCTGTGGATTCTCTTGGTAGAGCTCTTCTTCATTATCCCCTTGATTCTCCATATGTTCTCTTTCTCTTTAAACAACGTCCCACTCTTCTTTAGTGACTATCCGACCGTTGATCTGATAAACAAATTCCTCTAGATTTTCCCTATTCTAGGCTATACTTCCTTGATATTCAACGTTCTCTAGTGTTTCTTGCTGATTTGTTGGTGACAAATCTTCAGCTTCGACTTCAGCTTTAGCTTCATCCCTTGATGAGAATGATGTTTTGAGAAGGGGTATTTCTACTCACTATGGATCACGTCTTCTTGGAGGATTTGCAGGGCGAAAAATAGATCCTGAAGAAGAATCTTCTCTGGCGATAATCTCATCAACAATGGTTTGTCTCCCCAGTATCTTAGGATTTCTTCCTCTACGTCCTCTAGTACCTGTAAGGTTAGTATTTTGGGGGATTCATTCTTGTGTTTCATGATTCATGCAGACTATTCATTCCTAATAAAGAAAACTAATTTGCTTACCAAAATCTATAATTATTCTCCCCGGCAGCGGCACCAAAATGTTGGACACTTTAATTGTCTAATTGAATAGAAAATCAAAGTGTTCAATATAAATTGTCAACCAAAGGAAGTCTGTTATTTCAAGATAATTGTGCACAGTCTATGCTAGATTATGAAAGCATCTCTAATCTAATTGTAGTAGGGAAGTTTTTTTCTTAAAAATGAACATTATCACTAACACAGTTATGCTAATATAGCTGGATTTCTATAGATTTGAAATCACAATTGCAATCTAAACTGATGAATGTATAAGAACCCTGGATTGCCTACTCTAATCTAAATTTCTAATTTACTTTTGCAGGAAGAAGTTCTATACTATTTGCAGAAAGGAAATCTACTTTTTGTAGGAAGGTACTTCACACTTTTATTTCTCGGAAACAAGATTTTAACCTAATGAAGAAAAAGTAAAAGTAGTTCTCCAACAATGTTCAGCAATCGACTTCTAATTCTCATGAGATAAGTTTATGTGAATCTAACAAGAAGGAACTAAACTGTAACAACATCTGTATTCTAGAAATGTCTAACAGTTAAATCATTCGCATTTAAAACAATTAATATAGAATTCAAAACAGAGGGGAATCGGTGAGGAAGGTGGGCCCTATCCTCCTCATTGAATCCACTCAAAGAAAATGGTTACAGTTTGCTAAAGGAATTCAATCCACTCTTTCGTTCAATTGCCAAAAATGTCTATGTGCAATAAGTGTTACCTTTCTTTCTCTAGTAAAAAAACTCCTCTTCATTACAAAAGATCTGTTATTTAAAGTCAGATTCATTCAATAGAACGTAAACATAACAGTCTTGAGAATCCACGATTCTCAAGCTGTTCATTTGATATCATTAATACAAAATCTAGAATTCTCCTTGATCAACATCATGAGCCAGCATATCTAATCAACAGGTGTTGCAGTAGTCGTATAACAATAGGACTGGTGGCATCTGTTGTAACAGCTTCCAAGATTGACGAGCTTCTATTGTAGTAGTCATGTAACAGCTTCCGGGATTGGTGGCATCCATTGCAGCAGGCATGTAACAACTTCTAGGATTGGTGGAATTCATTGTAGCAGTCATGTAACAACTTCCAAGATTGGCGCGTAGCTATAACAACAACGAGTTTCTCGAAGTGGTCTTGGTAAAAGGGTCTTAGTACTCATTATAATAGTCATTTAGCTTAGGAGTGAGAAGGTTGAATGGGAAAAATATGTAGTGAAAAAGGGACATTTCTGGGTCCTAACAATCCTGGGAGACTGAGAGTGACCAGACCCCTAGCAGATGAAAATTTGGTGCAACTACAAGGGAAAATATCACTGATTACAGAAAATATTCAATAATTGATGATACCTAGACCAAGAAGTCAACAGGTTTGGTGTATGGGATGTTATACAGAAGGACATCTAGTGAAAAAATGTCCATGAATAAGGGGAATGGGACCTCCTCATAATCTAATGGTACCCTCACCAGGATCCATAGGAGGAATTGCGCATGTATCTACAAATTTACCATTCCAAAACCCCACCCCATATCATGCTTTTCCAGGGATCCAAGTAGCACAAGCAGTTGAGTATTGCGATATTTTCCGAATCCATGGAAATGGGCCAAGACAGTGTCCCATTATGAAGAAATATTAGATAGTACCAAATAATGTACACTATGAGTTTTGCGCATCTACCACACACACCACTAATCAGTGTAGAGATTTGGGTGAACTTGCAGATAGGTTCTAGCAAACAACATTCAAGGTGAATGAAAACCCTCAAGGACTGGGAAGAGGTCAGGGAGGTGGAGCTAGAGGAGACTTCAAAGGATGAAGAATTGGGGGAAGAGGAACAAGAATATGTTACAACTGTGATGAGCAAGGCCATATGTCTAGAGATTGTCCTCATTTGAGGCGACGATGGTGCTCTCACTGTAGAACCAATGGGCATGCAACTAAAGACTACCCAAAACTAATTCCAAAATGGGAAGATCGGGTACATCAATGAGGAACTAACCTCATCAGTTCAGAAATCAAGAGAGGTAGTAAAGGACAATTTCCCAACCTCAATATCGTCACTCGAGGAGGAGAAAAGACAGGATATGATGTTGATAATCTACCTCAGATCCATAAAGAAGTTTTTATGGATAAATTCGTGAGTGCAGACACAGACCAATCTCCCCAGATCCACCTGGATCTAGAACAAACCGTAACAAAATACTACTCTTTCCCTAGATCTTGATATTGAATTAACTAAGAGAAATGGATAGTGGCCATACCTTATGAACGCTCTCCTTTAATCTCTGTTGTTCCTTGCTCTGCTCCGATTCTCTTGTGTCGTTCCAATCACAACAACACAAACCAATCACAGCAAAGGCATTAATATATTCAATACCTAGTCTATACATGTGATCAAG
>ML783157.1:26141-101801 GCA_009831015.1 Picea engelmannii | reverse complement strand
TGACCGGCTCAAAAAATTATGCAAAGATATGACGATGCAATCGTTTCATTTTGATGAAAGCTATGCTACGAGAAGGAGAAAACATTTATCATTCCCATATGCACAATGTCCCAAAATATTTCGCTACTTCAAATGAAAGGATGTCCCCAATCTAATATAAAGCAAGAAAATAAATCTTTTTGTTTCAAAAATTTCACTAAAAGAAATAATGAACGTTCTTAAAACAAAGAAACCCAAACTCTTAACTTTCAATCAATCACTGATCTTTAACCAATACAACATATTCAACCCCAGTAATCAGAGAGAAGAAAAATGCCAATAAAGGCTAAAGGATGAAAGTCAAGTGATCAAAGCAAGAACAAGCTTAAAAACCCTAGATTAGATCCAGGAAGCAAATGAAGCAAAAGATATGTAAACCAGTGAGATCAAGTGTCAAAAAGACTTAAATCAACCTTCCTGAGCTATTGGAAAAGTCAAAACTTGAGTTCAAAAATTTTCAAAATCTGCCCGCAGGCAAGCCTTGGACACAGTGCGGGAAACTCAAATTCCCGCAGTCCAGTTAAGTGCAGACTACGAACTTTCCGCACTGGAGTACATACACAAGGTGCAGACCATCAGGATTCTCGCAGGCTGTTAATTAGCACAGTGCGGGAATCTCTAAAAGTAAAGAAAAATTCCAAAATCAAGCAAAATCTAAATTGGTTTTGTAACCCAGAAGGTGTCTTAGGGTATCTTGAGGACTCAGAAGTTTACAAATCAGGAGAAAAAGGCAACAAGAGTAAACGGCCATAGAAAGTTCAAGAAACCAAAAAAGACAAAGGTGTTTTTCCCCAGTGGAGTCGCCAATGTTGTTTATGGATAAATTCGTGAGTGTGGACACAGACCAATCTCCCCAGATCCACCTGGATATGGAACAAACCGTAACAGAATACTACTCTTTCCCTATATCTTGATATTGAATGAACTAAGAGAAATGGATAGTGGCCATACCTTATGAACTCTCTCCTTTAATCTCTGTTGTTCCTTTCTCTGCTCTGATGCTCTTGTGTCGTTCCAATCACAACAACACAAACCAATCACAGCAAAGGCATTAATATATTCAATACCTAGTCTATACATGTGATCAAGGAATCCTGTAATAATATGACATCATCATTATGGGAAAGGGACATATTCATGTATTTCATTAACTGAAAGAGAAATATACAACCTGAGCCTTGATGTCATAGATCTCCTTTCGATGGCTCCTAGCTCTGACACACACACTTGCTCATGCATGAAGAAGTTCAACCACATATGATTACTTGTTGTCTCTTGCTTCAATCCTCCATACAGTCTTGCACAAGTTCTCCAATCAATCTCTAGCTAGCTTGCTTCTTCTTGTTCTTATGCTTGTGCTTCTGCTTAACTTAACCCTTTCCATAAGTAATCTCCTCAATATATAGGAGAAGATTGATTAGTTACTTGGATAGGGAATGATCCCAAGATATCTGGAAAGTCAGTATTTTGCTAACCATTCGAACTCCAACTCACCCTTCTAGAAGATTCTTTCTAGAAGGATCGATAACTTATTCATTTTTATCCTTTAGAAACATGTCCGCACCCTAACCATTAACACAGTGCGGATAGTCCGCAGTCAAGCTGAACGCAGCATGCAGAAATTAAGGATTCCCGCAGGAGAGTATATATGCAGCCTGCGAACTATTTTCAAAATATGATTTTGAGAAAATGACAAGTGTAACCTTCTTCAAGAAAAAGTTCTTAATGAAGAGTTTGATCTTCCATCATCATGACATAATCATATTATCATCTTGATAACCAAAAATGTGGATAACAAGAAGCACCTAAGGAAGATAGGTATGACCCTCTAAAACATAAGTTGTTCTTTAAAAATGCCATAGAAGTATTTCAGAATATCCCTAGCCTTGAGATGCAAGAGAAACCCCCAAATCCTATTGTTTACCCTAAGATTGTGCAAGTCCTTGCTTCACCCCCTGCACCCAGAATCCTTGTAGTCACGCCGAGACAACCTAAGCAAACTCAAAATGTAGTTGACCTTTGGTTTCAATTATTCTCTAAAATTCTCGGAAATGACCAATTAACAGAAAAGTTGTGCAATGTGCTATACCTAGTTTTAGGAAATGAGGAACCCATAGAAGAAAGAATAAGGACTAATCTTCTTGAGAAGAGTACTCAGAGTGTGCAAAGAAGGAAAGTACAAACTGGAAAATAATTCAGACTAGTAGCCCAGTTATACAAATATGAGATTAAGGATATGTTGACGGGCATAAGTGACACACCGTCAACTGGAAGGTTAGATCTGGAATGGGGTTGTCTAATTAAACCAAGTCGTTTGGTATAATCTGCATACCAAACGACTTGATTTAATTAGACAACCTCGGTCTAGATCTAACCTTCCAATTGACGGTGTGTCACTTACGCCCATCAATAGGATGTTATGTTAGATCTAGGATTTGATGTGAACATTCTACTAAAAATACTTTTGAAGCCTTAGGAAAACCCCAGTTGACATATTCCCCAATACAGCTAAGGATGACCAACCAATATTGTATTTTCCCCATAGGAAGACTAGAGAATGTGGAAATATATGTTGCGGGAGTGAAAACTATAGATAACTTTGAGGTGATTGAGATCATGGAGGATAATGACCCTTACCCTGCACTACTTGGGATTGATTGGGCATATGAGAAATATGCAGTGATCGACCTAAAGAAAGAAACTATAACATTTGAGGCAGAAGGGATCAAGGTAGTTCAACCCTTGGATCCGTATGTAGGCCCCATATATATGGAGCCAATAGACAACAATATGGAGGGAGAAGACTTGGATCAGTTGTACACTATAACAATCAGAACAAGATAAGATTACATAAATCCTACTGTTGATGGATCGATAAGTTGGAGGAGTATATAGACAGTGGACGAAGATTCAAAACTGGCATTTGAAAGTTGGCAGTAAGGATCATACAAATGATTCTCAAAGAGTTGCGCAACTGTCAGGGAAACCAGATGGGTTGGGACCGAGGTCAGAGAACACACGGTATATGATGGTACCTCGGGACTTCATAGTTTTCTTCTCAACATGGAAGAAAAGGTAGCGGAGATTCAAAGGATCTCAATACTAGATTTGTCCCTCCAGGGCACCCATTCTAGATAGTGGGCCAATCACAAAGACTTACTTAGAAATTGGGATGATGTGAAGCAAGATATCAAATATAGGTTTCAAGATAAGGAGTAGTTGGAATCAAAGATGCAGATGGATTTCCAAGTTGCACAGCTGTTCAATGGAGAATATGATCCTAAAGTACATATTGAATAGTGCGTGACACAGTGGAAAGTTTCGGAAATACCCTCTTTCTTTTGGGTTCAGGTATTTCTTCACTCACTAGGTCCAATCCTGAAAGCTTGGTTCATACGTGAAGAAACTAGAAGATAGAACAACGACTGGAAAACATTGGCAAATCACTTTTGCAAGGACTTCTCATTTACAATCAAACTCCCTGAGCTTGAAGTAGTCCTATAGAGAATTAAAGAATTTATTTTTACAGACAATATTAATCAGAAATCAAACCTAGTCGTATGTGCAAAACATAGCCGATAAATTCATACTAATCTTCACCTATCCTTAGACAAGAAGCCTATAGAATGCTATAAGATTGCCAAGGATTATAAAACCCCAGATGATTTAGAGGAATTGAGGAACCTATCCATTAAAGAAACATAAGGGAACAGAGAAATACAGAACATCATACCCAGTCAGACTAATAGCTCTTATAATCACCCATTAAAGTTGTGAAAATTCAATATAGGGAACATAGAGAAACCTAAGATAGCTATGGTGGGCTATTACTGGGATAATAAAACTAGTCAAGAAATACATAGTTTGTTGCGGGAATATGAGGATTTGTTCCCAAAGATCTTTTTAGAGTTAAAAGGGATCAAAGGAGTTATGGCATAAATGAAAAATGAATTAAAAATAGGATAAAAGCCTGTGAGGCACATACCATACTTCCTTAACCCTAGAGTAAAAGAGAAGGTTAAGAAGGAGATAGGTAAGATGTTGGAATATGGAATTATCTTTGTAGTGGAAGAAGCATAATGGGTTAGCCCAATAGTCATCCAGATCAAGAAAGGCCCCGAATATATCAGGTTCTATGTAGACTATATAAGCCTTAACTCTTCCTATGTGCATGACCCTTTTCCAACACCTTTTACTGATGAGCTGCTAGAACATGTTGCTGGGAAATAAGCATACTCATTTACAAATGGATTTTTAGGGTGCCACCAAGTAAGGATTTCCAAAGAGGACAAAACAAAGACCACATTCATAACAAAATGGGGGTCTTTTGCATACAATGTGATTCCATTTGGTTTAAAGAATGCCCGTGCAGTTTTATCCAAGATTGTAATAGAAACTTTTAGAGAATTTATTCACAAGTTTATAGAATTTTATATGGATGATTGGACGATATATAGTTTTCTCAAGGAACGTGTAGCATTGTTACGTCTGATGTTTGAAATATGAAGAGAAGTGCAGATATCATTGAATCTTAGAAAGTGTATCTTTTGTGTACCACATGGAAATTTTTTGGGCCACTTAGTATGCCGAGAGGGAGTATTGGTAGACCCAGCCAAATTCGTGGTTATTGTGAACATGCCCCCACCTATGAGTGATAAGAAGTTGCGCTCCATGTTGGGACACACAAGGTACTATAATAGGTTCATTAGAAGATCAAATGTTACTGCACCTCTCTAAAATCTATTGAAAAAGTCTGAAATGTTCCACTGGACTCCAAAATGTGATAAAGCATTCATGACCCTAAAGGAGAAGCTCAAGAAAACACCGATTTTGATATTCCCAAATTAGGAAAATGAATTTCACGTCCACGTAGATGCTTCAGGTATTTCCTTAGGAGCTATATTAGCGCAACTTGGAGATGGAGCCATGGTTCATGATATCTATTTTGCGAGCAGGAAGTTGTCACAAGCTGAGTGCAACTACACAATGATAGAAAGGGAGGGTTTAGCCATGATTTATGCTTTGCAAAAATTTAGGAATTATTTGTTAGGTTCTCATTTTAATTTCTTTACTGATCATTCTGCATTGAAATATTTAGTTAAAAAACATGTGTTGGAAGGGAGAATTTGTATATGGTTTCTACTATTCTAGGAATTCTCTTTTGAAGCGATCATTAAGCTTAGAAAATGAAACATAGGACCTGATCACCTATCTAGATTAGATTCTGGGGAAAGTGGCAGAGTAGTTGACAATCAACTCCTAGATGTAGATCTTTTTCGGGTTGATGCCATACTAGAGTACCTGGAAGACATAACAATATTCTTAAGTATAGGAGCCTGCCCAGAAACATATTCTGCAACCAAGAAATGCCATATGGTTGTTAGAGTAGTGGACTACCAGTTGATTGTGGGACACTTGTATAAATTAGGGCTAGATAGTATCCTCAGGAGATGTGTCTTGGTCCACGAAAAACAGGATATACCATGGCAGTGCCATAGTGGAGTTGCGGGAGGTCATGTAGGAGGAAAGGCCACTACACAAAAAGTTCTCCAAGATGGAATATGGTGGGAATTGCTCTTCAAGGATGCAAATATATATGCTAGATCATGCGATGTTTGCAAAGAGTGGGTAAGCCGTCACGATGATATGAATTACCACTTCAACCAGTTCGATCTCTACATGAATTTGAGAAGTGGGCAGTTGCCTTCATTGGACTGATCATCCCCACAACTAAGCATTCAAAGGCTAGGTACATCATTACCGCAACTGACTACCTTATATGTTGGGTTGAGGCAATATTTGTTCAGGAATGCTCGACCGATACTACTACTAGGTTCATTTTTTACAATATTATCACTCAATTTGGATGTCTTAGGAGTCTGACTAGTGATCAAGGAGCTCATTTTATTAGTATCACTATATAAAAACTTACAACAAAGTTCTTGATCCAACATCACAAAAGTATCCCCTACCACACGCAAGCCAATGGAATAGTAGAAGCATTCAACAAAATTATGGAGAGAGGGCTAACAAAGGTCTATTGCGTAAATAGGGATTTTGCGATGACAGAGTTCCAATAGTACCATGGACTTACAGGAAAACCACAAAGAAACTCCACAGGTACACGCCATTTCAGATAGTCTATGGGAAATAGTTTGTCGTGCCTGCATAATTAATCACTTTGATTTTGTACGTTGGACACATCACCCATATATCGGAGGAAGAATCAGTTGTGTAAAGAATCATGGAGTTACAAGAACTTGAAGAGACCAAGTTTTTAGATGACTTCCATCGGTCGTTTGAGAAAGAAAGGAAAAAATATTATCAGGATATACACATTAAGACCAAAGTATTTTTTCAAGGAGACAAGGTCCTACTCTATGAAAATCAGTACCAGAAGCATCCTAGTAAGTTCTGTTTGCATTGGATGGGACCATTTGTAGTTGCAGAGATCCGACCTTCAGGAGAAGTCAGACTTGCACAACTAGATGGTATGCTACAGCTAGGATGGGTGAATTGCACTCACCTGAAACCCTACATCTCATAATTGAGATAAAAGGACTATTTCTTTACTCCGAAGGAGCATGTATAGTAGTTAGATTTGAGTTTTATGAATTTTTTGTAAATTTGGCTAATAAAGTTGATGTGTGTAGTGTTGTGCTGCGATGTGTAGTTCATTTCCTTTTCTTTTTAAGTGTTGTTTGATGAAGAACTTCTTACTCAACAATGTAGGATCAAAAGCATAAAGAACCCATTAATGAAAATCATTAATATGATGGGGACCCCTTTGTGGTCAGAGGGATAATGAATCTGAATGCAATCTGAGTCCATGTGCCACAAACCCAGTCTAGTAACAACCTTTATTGCTATTACGGTACCTCGTATGAATTCAGTTAAGCCATAAAGTCATGATACACAAAGATTCCATCGGTATTCACGTTGAGATTCCCATCTGTCAAATGAAAAGGTCTAAAATCGGCCATGTCCCTGTTCAAGTTGCACAGTAAATGCCAGAATCACCAAATAGGATTTACCCCGTTAACCCATCTCGTCGGATAACTTAGATACAAGTTGTGTCCATATGGTCATTGTAAAAAAAAATTATTACTGGACTTTCTAGATGAGCCCGAGTATAAGGCTCTGAGAACTTGATGTAGGATGCATTGTTTTCAGAAAGAACTTAGCGATTTTTGAATTTTGTAGAGAGAGAAATCATGTGCAATCCTGAAACCCGTAGTTGTGATCCCGAGTCCTTATTTCTCCACATAATTTGTTGATAAATCAAAGCCGACAATGTCGAGAGCTATAGGAATTCAAGGTTCCATGTCCAAAGATGTGGTACCATATGAGCCCTGGGACCCTCGAGTCGAGGTCGTGGGTGATATCAAGGGGAAGGTGGAGCAGGTCAAGCTCCTTGATATTGACTTAAAATATCCATTCTTGTTCCCCAAGATGAACATAGAAGTCTTCTGGATTATCGCTCCAGATGATTTGGGAGGCATGTAGTTCATTCCAAAGCCTAAATTTATCAACCTATTCAACTCAACTATCACGAACCTCAGAGACCTACCAGTTTTCGGTACCACTGGTGATGTTGTGTGGTGCACCAAAATCCTGATCAGCAGGGTGCACGACCGAAGTATTTGGTTGGATAAGTGGTATCCAATCCACACCAATGACATCCATCAGCTTACTAGATGGTCCCTCGAAGGAGAGGATGTGTCTAAAGGATTCCAAGGTCCTAGTTTGTGCAGCAAAAAGAAAGGGGAGCCCAACCTCTATGAAAGGCTCCATACTCAGAGGGGGGGCGCACAGCCAAAATTGAAATGATACTACCAGATATAGTTAGGACTAGATGTTAAATCATATATAGAAAGGTTATGAGGTTGTATTACAAGGGAGAATGAATGTTGGATGCATTATCAGTAGAGGATTTTTGTGCCAATGGTGTCATATTCAATTGGTGTAGTTACATGTTGGAGGAAATACTCATGGCTTCAGAGGAAGCCCGAGAGAAGGGAGGCACCTTCACATATGTATACCTATTGATGGTGCTAACAATGTTAAAGTGGAAGCCACCTGCTGGAAGACCATTTGTGCTAGTAGAAGAGGGATGCCTAGCAAAGAAGTTTGAGACCTGTCATTCCAGGGTGGACTCGAAGAACACGGTCTTCAACAACATGACATTCTCCAAGTGGTATAATGGGATCATCGATGCAACGAAGAGGTTGTGCATTATGTAGGAGCTCCTCAATTGCAACACGAGGAATATCACCTTCAACATGAACTGACATCATACGTTTGTATGGTCGAGGCATGCCAACAGGGAGGATTTCGATTCGAGTATGTTGTCATTCTACTTATATGATGAGGCCTTCGACAAAGAAGTAATGTCATGGCCAGGATTTAAATGCAACCCACACAAATCGGGGATGCACTACATTCTGCCTATTGATCTGCTAAAGAAGAAAGGAAAATAAGCAGGGGTAGGATCGATCTCAAGCTCAGAGGCATCAAAGAAAGAAGCTCCAGCATAGACGGACTCTGAGGAGGATGAGGAGATGCAACCACTAGAGTGGAAGAAAATAAACCTATCGATATTTCTGCAGCTTCTAGAGCAAGCCATGTTGACAGGTTAGGATGTCAATGAGATCTTGAACGTTGCATTCATCATAGAACTAGTGGTGAAGAATTTCAGAACCGGGGTCTCTCCGAGAAAAGTTATGAAACCCCAACCCCTTTCATCTGTCATCCCTCGCACTCCCTCACCAGTTCGTGCAACCCCATTCATCCATATTCAGGACAAACCTAAGTATGATACCCTTCGATCCTCCATCATCACTGAGCACCCTCCATCACCACCATAACCCCATTTTCCACCCCTAGAAACCACCATTCCACCCCAAACCACTGACCCAAATTCGATGCAGCTCGATCCCCCATAACAACTTGAGCCAGAACTGCCAAAACCAAGCCCATAGTTTCCTGAGAAGAGACTAGAAGTTTCTAGTTGAAATAGAGAATTACCAGAGCAGAGACTATAGTTGACTGGTTCGAACCCAGATGGTTAGGACCAGCACATTGTGCCTTTTGTGCAGAAAAAGGACACTCAAACGATAGAGGATCCGCAATCTCAAAGCCCCCAACACATTTCCTCAATGACCAAGGTTGAGGTTTCCTAGGGAGGCACAACTCCAAAAGAAAACAGAAGTAACGAGAAGGAGCTATTTGAGGTTCAGAAGGAACCAGAGTCAACCTCCGGGAAGAGCGCGACATTAGCGCAAGAACATATGGAGTTGGTTCTCTAGAACCCTTAGCAGTGTGTAGAGTTGTTGTAGTTCTCCCTATCTATAATAGAGGTTCTTACACTCCTACCATCAATGTTGACGTTGAGGCTTGTGCCAGGACCATCGATAGGACCAGAGGAGGTAGAGACCCCCTCAAAACATTCAACGACTAGTGGACTTCCACTGCAGACTCGAGCAATGAGGGACGCAACACCATATTTCGCTGACCTTGTACAATGGCCAGTGACACACTTAGTTGGAATGATCATATCATCAACTGATCAACTGAAGAAGAGGCATTAGGCTGAAAGGTCTATCAAGGTCACAAGGGAGGAAGCATTCCTTTCACAAGAATCCATAAAAGAAGAGGAACATGCAAAGGTCCAGGTCGAACAAAGACTAGAAAAAGTCCAATAAAGGCTTGTTTAGGCCTAGCTATATATTTGGAAGGTCAAACCCCAACTTCCCAAATCCAACGAGGCAGGAGAGTCGAAGCATCAAATTGATCTGCTTCAAAGAGCATGGTCACAATTGGCCATTCGCGTCAAGCATATGGAAATACAATTGTGGAAAACGCAACATGAAGTAGAGAATCAACCTCATAATTTGCAAGAGCATATGGAGAAGATAGTGTTGGAAGGAAACAATGCTCGAGCATCACTAGATAAGAACACAGCTAAGTGCACAAAGATTTTCAGGGAAGTCAGTGATTGGATGGGCATCATTGGTAGATGCAACCAGACCTTGGAGGATATCCACACTAGAATCCAGGTGTTGAATGAAGAATTTGTAGCTATGATGGATCTGCTAGAGAAACAACATAAGTTTGACCATATCTAGCAAGTGGAAAATGAACTAACTGCCCTATTTCAGGCGCAATCCATAGCGAAGGAGCTGTGTGAATTTAGGCTTATCGTTCAGATGGTTTCTATGTAGATGCATCAATTTGATGCAACAATATATTCTGAATGGAACTTGTTGGTCACATCCAAGCCCAAGGGATGTATTACAGATGCGACCCAACAGTTCGTAGCGGAGGCCTCACTCCTTGCCAAAAAGTGGCAGGATAAAGTTGTAATCTTTCAAGAAGTTAAGAAGAGAGCCTTGGAGTTGGTCCCAGAGTTGGTCCCTACATTTGAAGAGGAAGAAGAAGAGAAAGCACAACCATAAGAGCAAAAGAAAGAGGAAAAGGAGGACAAAGGGAAAAAATATTTACGCCTGGAAGCTGCAAAAGAGTCGAGTACTTGAATCGAGGGAGAGTCAAGGTTTGTGGCTGGAGCCTATTGGGCCCTTCGTTTTTGGATAAGGAGTTGCACAAGAAGGAATAAAGTCCTAGTTTTCTCCTAGTATGAGTTGTGCAAGCTATAAAATAAGTTGTACAATAGAGCAAGGAGAATTAACAGAAATCAGTTGCAAAAAGGACAACACAATGCCAAAAAATAAAAAGAAGTTGCAACATAACAAGAAAGTGTGCAAGACAAAGTCAGAAGACGTGAATTATCTTATATATAGGGATGGATATAATTGTAAATGCATTGGTTGGTATCGCACGTGTAAGGGTTGGTCATAATTGTTGTTGTCTATTCCCGATAAGTCAGATTATGAGTTCTGTAATGTAATCGGTACGCCATTATGAGAGTTAGAGCTCTGCGACATGGGTCTAGAGCTAGGAGTATGTAACAAATAATTAAATTGTATCTATGAGATTGTAAATGAGAAAGATCTAAAGATAATATATGAGACAAATCCAAAATTTTAAAATATGTTGCAACATTCTATGTTTATACTATTGCATTCTATCTTATAGTACTTCTTTATGTTTCATAAGTTTCACATGATGTTTCTATACATGAATAATTTTCCTCAAACTAAGTAGCTTCAGTTCTTGCGTATATGAGTTTAGGTATGTTATGTAGTTAGATGTATTGCACAAGATCAGGATGAATATTGAAGGTTCTCTGAACCTACCTAAGTATTCTCCTTTCCCTTACCTATCCTTTTGTCTCAGCACCGCTTTGGGTGAGACTTCTTCTCTTCGGAGGAGATGAAAATGTTAGCGCTCTAGACTACATGGTACCTTTTTTTGGTAACCTGAGAAGGACCTTGGTCTGATCAATCTTGCGCTAACAAAATTCCTCATACAGATACCTCTCCCGGAACTGTTCTCATGACAAGTCTTTGACGGCCATGTTTAATTGCGGTAGATGGTCTTCCACAAGATAAGAGCGCTCCCTTTCAGTTGAAATAACACCATGTGGACCTTAATGTTGGAGGTATAGTCATGAATTTCAAATAAAATCTCCATATTCTCCAACCATTTCTCAGCGACTGCGCCATCTAGGGAACAAAAGAACTTGGGAAACTTGACCTTCTCGAGTTCACGGTGAATGCTACTAGTACCGCTAGGGGCGCGCGGTGGACCCTCAAGAGGTTTCGACACCCTAGACTCATCTCTATCAAAATGGCTAATAAGTGCCTCATACATCCTCTTAAAGGACCTCATAAGCCCAACCACATCACCCACAACTATTTGTTCCTACCCAAAAACATGTTCGTCTCCCTGGGAGTTAGAACTTTCGAGAGTGGATGCTATTGGGGGTGTCACACCTCCCCCCCTCACACCCCATCGTCTGCCTCTGCCATGCCCTCTAAACATGATTACCTACATGAATACAAATCAATTTAATTAACGACGTTTTATAATCAAGTATCTAATAAATGGAAGTAGTAGTTACCCCAAGTCCCGGGTCGAATCATCTCTGATACCATGTGTAACGTCCCATGCATCATGAAAACCAAAAGTGACATACAACATGCGATTTTTTTTTTGATGTGTTAGGAAATCAAACATCACAATAGGAAACGAAAACACTGTCACATCCTTCATGTATAATAATGAACATTAGAAAAAAACACACACAAGGCTGACACATCATCACTGTGAACCACGACATGCACATCGAGGTATTAACACGTTAATTTACAATAGTTCAACATATTTCATTTTACATAAATTATCGATGAATAATAGTATAGATCTTAAACATTCAAAGAATCTTATAAGTTCCATCAATCCCAAACATCGATCAATCAAGGCATAAGGGTAATGCATTCACATAACGTAAGTCCATAATAAATCCAAGGCAAAAGCATAGATCAGTTAATTGCAAGGCGCAAATCTAGATTGTTGTGAGGGAAATCTCCCTATGGACTAGCAAATAGAGTTCAGACTTTGCATGCAGATATGACCGAAGAAAAAAAACTTGCTACCTTCGTCCCTAGATTTAAATATCCTTTTCTTAGTAAATGCAAGGAAAGACCAACCTACCTCGTTCCCGACATTTGATGTCGATCCTCCGTTGTACTTGATTACTTGTTCGCAATACTCCTTCCAAAGATGACCTGCATACAAGACAAGCAACAACTACGCATGCATCCTACTTATATACTAATGGGTTAGAAATCCAAACATATACTAATCACACTATAAAAATTTCATGAATTAGGACGAGAAAAGTATTTTCTTTATTACTTTGAATGAGTCAACTTACAAAAGTTGAGACCGGCCACCACTCCGCGAACCTGATCCTGGGCTCCTCTTCTATTGTCCTCCAACTGCTTTTCTTTGTATCTCCTTTGGCGTCAGGAAAGGATAAAGGGTTGGGACAATGGGAATACACAAATGGGCAGAGTTTCTTTGCTATATTTTTCCTCCTCCAAATGGGACCCCTACCCCTTCTTTTATAGGCTAGAAGGAGATAGGTATTTGGATGAACCCTCGGCCATGCATGGTTGGGAGTTTCAGTTAACTCACCCATAGATTTTTTGTTCTGTCAGCAAATTTCCTTTTTTCATTCTTTTGTCGGTCCACATGGGTTGTTTTGGGTCAGCCAGCATGTACACACATGTAGTAATGGAGTAGGGTGCATGGGCCTTTATAAAAGACAATTATCAAAGAGTCGTTCAATAGTGCTTTGGCAAAGAAGGGATATGAGATGGCCTGATGCCAAGTAAGCACGTGTGGTGCAATTTAGGGTTATAACAGATGCCCCCTAATGTGTGAGGGCAGAAGAGCATCTGATGTTCGAAATACATTACCAATCTTTACTGATGTGCCGAATGATTGAGCCCAAGGATCAGGAACCGGGAGGCATCGTCTGAAAAATAACACATGTCTCACCGAGGCAAGCATACCCATGCTCGGGATAAAACAGAATCATGGCTACCAATCAAATACACTGTAGATCCATGTCATATAAATATACAAAGAGTAGTTGTGAACAATACACAATGGAGCTACATCTTGAAATTGAAAAGATATACGTATAAAGTATCCATCTTCTAGAAGCTGATACGGCCTGATGGCTAGAGATGAGATCTTCAAAGCTCGAGCAACACTTCAAAATCTTTAAAACTTGGGTAGGAGTGTAATATGATTGTACGACTGCACTACCTAGAGGTCTTCGACGGCTCGTCGGTCATGGACTTGATAATCTTGATGATCAGACTGAAGGCTTTAGTGATTTTGAACAAGGACTTGATTGGATGTTTAGGATGGCTGGGTATGAGGACAAGAGACATATTGTAGAGGGGCCGACTCAGGCTTGGTGACAAACTTCCCTTGGATAATAGCACGATAAATGATGAGACTCAGTCAGCATGGCATTAATCATAAGTCTATGAAGCAGGAGGCAATGCAAACTCTCCATATGTTTGGAAGGATAACCAAATGGTGGAGGACACAACACTATATAGCGAGAAAAATCTTCCTAAGGTCGTACTACATCCCATAGTCTGATGAACAAATGGACAGATATGCTTTATCCAAGGGCGACTCATTATGCTGCCAATAAAGAAAATACTTTTCCCTTCCTCTTTTTGGGGTGTATTTGATTTTATTTATTTATTTATTTATTTTGTTCTTTTCAATAATTGTGGAAAAAGAATAAAGGAATATTACATTACAAAGGAGGAACGAGTGTTGCAAACATACAAGCTCAAGGCACAAGGACAAGACTGATGTTCTAGTAGAATGATACTTGGGAAAAATCCTCCGGGGGCCAAAGGTGTTAAGACGCAGAAGAAAATTGTTACAAGGCTGGCGTATAAGGTATGCAAACACGGATAATAAAACACACAATGGTAACATCCTTGGATGTAAGTTTAACGAGCCCAGAGAAGGTAAGCTCGGTGGTTTTTCATATTTTAGAGAGTCCGAAAAAACAAAAAAGGAGACTCCACTGGGGTACCTTTTTCGAATATAGTCTAGTCGGTTCAAAAAAAGGGGTAAACTAGCACCGATAAGACGTCGATTCATAACCATTTTAACGAGTGTGACAAGGACAAGATCACTCAATTATTTTTTCATTTTTAAGGAGTCTGAAATTTTTTTAACTATGGACTCCGTCAGGAATGTTCTTCTGGACCAATTTTAATGAGTGTGAAAGAATAAGGTCACTCGACAATATTTTCAATTTTAGGGAGTCTGAAAAGAGCTTAACTATGGACTCCGTGGGGGTTCCTTCTTTCTAAGTTTAGTCCCTCAGGCCTGAAAAAAAGGGATAAATTATACCCGAGAGTACTCTTATATAGAGATGAAGTTCGATAGCATATACCTTTGTTCATACAGTTGATCGTCCGGACTAAAAAAGAGGTAAACTACCGCCGGACAGACATGATTTCAAATTTTAGTTTAACGAGCGTGAAAGGCCACAAGATCGCTCAACAATCTTTTCATATTTAGAGGTTCTGAAAAGGGCTTAAAAGAAGACCCGTTATTTTTGGGGAGTCCTGAGGGTGAGGTCAAGAGTGAAGAAGAATCATGAAAATGAGGCTCAAACTCATATTCAGGAAAGACTATAAGGACTCTTGAGCCTACAATGTTTTTAGAGACAACATGAATGCCATAATGCAACCAGGATCTACCTAGGGCATCCACGTTCCGGTAATCTCTACCGCCAAATTGAGACACTTCTAAAGTAGAGATGATGGTTCTGTGTCACAATCTGATGGGATCGATCCTATGGTGAATGAAAAATACAACGAGATACAAAAAACAGGGTAGAAACCTAACCTATATGCTCAAGTTGATCGTCGGAAATGTTTTCATGGACCGTCAAAATTTACTCAAAACTCAAAAAAAATGTCCCAATACCCAATCAAATCCCTCCCATATAACTCTTGAATCACTCTAAATGGTTTTTGGTATAAAGAAAATGATAAGGGAGGCCAAAAAAGTGACAAAAAGAGGCCAAAAGGTCTATAAATAGAAGCTGGCAACTCATTATCACCATTGTTGATTTCGAAATTGACTCTGGAGCCAAAAGACCCCCTTTGATAGAAACGATGATTTCGAGAGCTATAGTGGATGAAACGAACTTCTGTCTGGACCAAGTAAGTACAAACTCCCCTATCTAGCTATTCAATTCTTTATTTTTTCTTTTCATTTCATTTTTTGGGTGGGCGTCGACCTTTAAAAGGTCAGCCCTAGGTCCATGCGAGCTATCTCTAGACAGGCCGTGTGCACACTCGGGCAAAGTAAAAACTGCCCATGTGTACACGCGACTTTCACCTAGACAACACACGTGGACATCCCTTTATAAACAAAAAGAACTAAAGAGCACTCACTCACCCTCCTGAACTAGGTTGTTTTGGCAAGATGTATGTCCACTGGAGGGAAAGGGAGCATGAATAAGTTAGTGAGTTGGTTGCGGGAGATCCGAATGTCGTGGCCGCGTTGATGCAATGTGGTTTGCTAAAGTTCTTCATGTGTCTGTTTATGCGAGTGCAACCAAAGCTACTGAATGCCTTGGTTGACTATTGGCACCCTGATGCAGAGGCTTTCATGCTAGAGGGGAAATCACTGGTGCTTACCACCAAGGATATCTACTTTTTGAATGGCCTCTCAAGGAGAGGGGAACCAGTCAATTTCAGGACGTTTCCATTGAGGCCGCATAACATAGCGGAACTGATAGCCCTGCACTATGAGGCTGGGAAAAACTGTTTGAGCTCCCAGGTGCCCATAAGTAAGATTATTAACCTATCGCTGCAAGCGATATTATTGCTCATTGGGCGAATTACTGGTTCAACATCCTTGCATCAGGCGTCCCGCACACAGATGAACTGTGTTATCCAGTGCTTGAATGGACAAATTTTTTACTGGAGTACCACACTACTGGAGTGTATGAAGAGGCAATTGAAAAATTTTCATCAGCGGACACAAAGGAACTTCCGGTTCGAGACTATTTTTTGTTCCTTCTTTTTCGAGAGAGTTTCGAGCTTTAGTCCTCGAGAAGTGGTACAAGGACATCAAGCCTCTTTTCCTTCTATATGTAGATGGGCAATATTATTGCCGCGACAAGGTGGAGGAAGGACCAATGAGTCTTTCGATGATGACTTTTTTGCATCGCTGTCACGGCAGATCCCTGTGATCAAGGATTACCCATATGCAGGGATAGACTTTTCGAGAGATCCTGAGATACCCATGCCTCCTAGTGAGGAGTGAGGGGAGATGGGTAAGTCTCCACCTTTGTAGTTTTTCTTTGTTGTATATGTGATTTTTATGTCGTTTTTGTTATATATATCACTTTTTTTATATGCCAGAGTATTTGATGGATATATGTTTGTTGCATGCAGATGTGGGACCAAAGAAAAACTACTTTCTACCTTCATCCCTAGATTTAAATCCCCTTTTCTTAGTAAATGCAAGGAAAGACCAACCTACCTCGTTCCCAACGTTTGATGTCGATCCTCCGTTATACTTGATTACTTGTTCGCAATACTCCTTCCAAAGTTGACCTGCATACAAGACAAGCAACAACTACACATGCATCCTACTTATATACTAATCGGTTAGAAATCCAAACATATACTAATCAAACTATAAAAAGTTCATGAATTGGGATGGGAAAAGCATTTTCTTTATTACTTTGAATGAGTCAACTTACAAAAGTTGAGACCGGCCATCGCTCCATGAACCTGATCTTGGGCTCCTCTTCTACTATCCTCCAACTTCTTTTCTTTGTATCTCCTTTGGCATCAGGAAAGGCTAAAGGGTTGGGACAATGGGAATATGCAAATGGGCAGAGTTTCTTTGCTATATTTTTCCTCCTCCAAATGGGACCCCTACCCCTTCTTTTATAGGCTAGAAGGAGCTAGGTATTTGGACGAACCCTTGGCCATGCATGGCTGGGAGTTTCAGTTAACTCACCCATAGCTTTTGTGTTCAGTCGGCAACTTTCCTTTTTTCGTGCTTTTGTCGGTCCATGCGGTTGTTTTGGGTTAGTCAGCGTGTACACGCATGCAGTAATGGAGTAGGGCACGTGGGCCTTTATAAAAGAGGATTATCAAAGAGTTGTTCAGCAGTGCTTTGGCGAAGAAGGGATATGAGATGGCCTGATGCCAGGTAAGCATGTGTGGTGCAATTTAGGGCTATAACATAGACCCAATGCATTCATTTTCCAATAAAAATTGCATTACGAACTAGAAGACTAAATCCTAAGACCAACATTATTACATCAAACTCATAACGCGAATTTCCAAAAATCTATAACTATCATTGATGACGCAAATCCATTCTGTTACGTCATCAAAATAAGTGAGTATCGTGGAGATAATTTTTTCTTTTTAAACATCATTAGAATAAGTAGCATGTGACAATGTCTTTAACAATCCCCTTACTAAAACATAAAACAAGATGAATACCACAATGTAGTATATATATATATATATTATTTAAAGATAAGAGTATTCTTATGGTGATACAAGTATGGACAATTTAATACAATGATGTCAATAAATAAAAATCTAAATGATTTAAAATCATTATTATTAAAAAGCTCCAACTTCATGACATAGACAAGATACCATATGTAACATAGACCGATGGATAAACATTAAAGTAAGACACATAATATAAAAATATATATACTAAAAATTTAAAACACTTATGACATGAATAAAGTAATAAAACTTTATGACATGAATAAAGTAATAAAACTTACGGATTTTATTCAAGATAATGATTAAACATCCTAAAAATGAGAAACAAAACTTTCCCACCTTACCACTTGATCTTTCCGAGAAGTTTCTAAGATTGCTCTCCACTAAAATAAGATTTAGACTTTTAAGGAGTAAAGTGTAAAACAGGTCAATTAACTACCAAAACAACTTGTTACACCAGACTATCACTAATTTTGGAAAGAAGTTCCCATCCCTTAATTATGGATACCTCTATCATAACATTGAGATATAAAAAAACTTAGTCAGTCTCGTTGTATATTATTTTTGTCTTGATTAAGATTTTGTTAGATCTAGTTTAATTTCAATATCATTTAATACATTCGTTGTTAATGTATGATTGTGAATACAGTTATAAAGGTCAATAATTATTGGTTATTAAAACATTTAGGTAATAAAAACTAATTGATGAATTGAACTTTTATTTTAACTCCTTACAATTTTAGTATTGACCCTAGCGATCAATATAACTCTATGGATGGAATTAATTTAATTTTCGATAACATCAACACCTTAACCCTAATCGAAAATTACCTCGAGGAGATTTTGTAGTTGCAAATCAACTTGAATATTAACGAACATGTATCAACCAGCCTCGTGCGAGTGAATTTTTTTTTTTTTTTTAAACAAGAAATAAACTCAAGTAATTTTCTCTCCAAGTATTGGTATAGTAAGGGTTCACAGGAGACCTTCGAACGCCCTAAATATATTGGTCTGTCTATGTTCCAGTCTCTGCCCAGTCGTTATCTTAATGCAATTATGGCAGTTTCTGTGTGTATGAAAATACCTAGTAATGTACCTGGAGAAAATAGCCATAATTGGATAGGCCTCTTGTAGTCATTACCTGTAATCCTCCACTTACATCGGCCCACTTGCATGTCAATGCAAGCGATAATCCCATCAATCACCCATCCTTCAACAATTTACTCAAAACAACCCAAACAGTTGAAACTAACAAACACAACTGTTGAAACTAACAAACACCGAAACTGTTGAAACTAACAAACACAACACCGATATTATTGAGAACACTTATCATAATCCAACTTATGATTTTAATCAAATGTTAAACTAATTTTATGATAAACAAATAAAAGGGAAATCAGGAAATCAAAATATGAAATCACTGAGGAATAATAGGAACTCCCTGAGCATTAAAACATTGATCTCTAAGACAAAATCACTGGAAAACTAGGAAATGTTTTAGCATTAAAATGCTGAGCTCCGAGACAAAATCGCTGGGAAAATATGTGAAATATCTCAGAATAAAACAAAGATCTCTTAAGACAAAATTGCCTGGAAAAATATGAAATCTCTAAGCATTAAATACAGATCTCTTAAGACAAAATCGTTGGGATGAAATATGAAAACTCTAAGAATTAAAATGCAGATCTCTTAAGACAAAATCGCCTGGAAAAATATGAAATCTCTAAGCATTAAAACATAGCTCTCTTAAGACAAAATCATTGGGATAAAATATGAAAACTCTAGGCATTACAATGCATATCTCTTAAGACAAATCGATGGGATAAAAATATGAAATTCTAAGCATTAAAACACAGTTCTCTTAAGACAAAATCACTTGGAAAAATATGAAATCTCTAAGCATTAAAACACAGATCTCTTAAGGCAAAATCGTTGGGATAAAATATGAAAACTATAAGCATTAAAACACATATCTCTTAAGACAAATCGCTCGGATCAAAATATGAAATATCTAATAATTAAAACATAAATCTCTTAAGACAAAATTATTGTGATAAAAATATGAAAACTCTAAGCATTAAAACCCTGAATACAACATAAATTTAACACCAAATTTCTCAAAATTTACGACAATATTAAACGCGAAATAAAATAGAAAATTTAACACAATAGAAGTACCTTTATCGAAGGCGCATAATCCAAAGTGGTTGTCTCGTTCTTGTGCTCTGTCTAGCTCCCGATTGCCAACCACTGAGACCTCACCGGTATCTCCCAGCCAACGCTAGGAGTAATCTTCTTTCCCCTGAGCCCCTCAAGCCACAAAGGGGCCACACAAAAAATACCATAGAATGATAGTTTCCAGCTCACCTCGCAAGGTCAAGATACCACTCATTATCTGAGATGGGTATCCCAACTCCCAGAAGAGAATTTCAGTCAAGATAAATTCCGGTAGCGTAACCTTACGCAAACCAAATGTGATCCATACTCCTCCTTCGCCATCCTTTTTATAGATTTTTATTAGTGATTAGTTTCTCAAACCCTCATTAGATTATTTTTATTAAATTTATTTATGATAAACCTCCCCCATACACATGTCACTTGATCCCTTAGTTGCACCAGAAAATCAATTTATTCATTAATTAAATTTTTCTATTTCCCTCACCCACCTAAAAGCGTTCCTAAAAATGCTCCTCAGTGTCCCTTTATTCCCTTACAATTCTTAAATGAATTACACTTTTCCTAAATCTTAGTTGAGTTCATAATTAGAAGGTTCCAAAGACTAGATTCCCTACTATGTTAGGAATTCCACTTTTCTATCTAAGTTCAGAATTAGCAGGTTTAGACATAAGCAACAATTTACCCTTTTAATAATTTAATCCTTCATTAAAATTTTACTTGAATTATTAAAGTTTGACTTTTCCTTACCCCCTTCTTTTTACAAGTCCATTTAGTGTTTTGTTTATCACATTTTCTACTTAGACCTAGGTTTCAAATTCACTAGGCTTGGCAACAATGTTTTTAAGGGAAAAATTGTGTTATTAAACTTTGCTCATACCCTCATTCATTTTAAGGTTGAACAGGTCCTAAGGAGGCATAGCTTTCTAGGCACTAGGTTTATTAACTTACCATAGTTAAAATCGCGACATGCCCTTCAGAATGCACTACGTGCTCCAAGGGTTCTACTTGCCTACATTCTATTTTTATTTGTGCGACGTGCCCTTCAAGATGCACTATATGGTCCAAGGGTGCCACTCACCTTTTGACTTAATTTGGTAGACATCAAACCCTTGGAGTCAATACTCCATCAGGTGATCTTGTGGGAGACTAAGAGCCTCTAAGGAATAAATACCCTTCCTTATTGCATGCCCCTTAGAATCATCATGATTGGCTGTCACAGTCTTTCCTCACGACATCATGGATCTCTTGAACTAGGTAATTCTTAACCTACAGTTCGAGCCACGATGAGAGTGCTAGTAGGATTTGGTAGGGTTACTGCCACACCTCTCCCTCAATTTCTCTGGTTGTCGTGCATAGCCCCTTTACTCTGAATGTGAGTTTGGTTTTCAAGCTATAGTCAACCTGCATCCAACAACGAAACATGTCAGCTATAACAATCAACATCATAATATCTAGTCATACGTCACATCTGTAATATCAAAAACATTCAAATGATAACATTCCACTCCCTAACTCGATCCAGAGTCCAAGGAGTTCCATGGATGACATCGACATCCTCTAATATCCAGAGTCCTGCACACTCAGGAGAACCAAGTCAATAGCACCTATCGATGTAAATATAAAAAAAATGACATATCATCATATCCACAACATCTCATAATTATAATCAAAACAACCAATCATATAATGAACTAGATCACTTGTACGTAAGTGTCCTCAAAGAATAAGTCCGCTCAGTGTGTGCAAGAGCAAGATGTTACATACACACCCTCTTGTTTTAAACTTCGTCCTGAAGTTTCACAGTATGTAAGTTATGAAATAAAGTGTATCACAATATCATATGTCTAGTTATCAAACAAAAATGGAAATTGTTTACGCATATCATATGGGTCCTCCTAGGTCGTCGAGTGTGGACTATAGTTGTCCCACTGGATGTTGATCTGATCTACTATTTGACATTGTAGTTGTCAAATGTGATGGTCCAGGATGTCTATTGGCTCTATCGTGAGTGCACCCTCATCTGATACCTGCAAGGAACTGATGTCAATAACATGTGTAGGATCATTAACATAATTTCTCAAAACAGATACGTGAAAAACATCATGCATACGCCTCAAAGAATCAAGAAAGGCTAGTCGATAGGCCATGAGCCCCTTATTTTCCACAATATTGAAAGGTCCCAGAAACCTAGGAGAGATTTTATCATCCTTTCCAAACTTTATCAAAAACTTATATGGTTTCACTCACAAGAAGACTTGATCGCCAACTTCATAACTACGGTCAACACGATGCGCATCGACATAACTCTTCTGTTGATCCTACGCTTCCTTGATGATTTGTCTTAATTTTTTCATTTGATCTTCCATCTCTTGGATCTCTTCCGGTCCCACCAGGATCCTATCCTGAAGCTGATCCCAACTCAAAGGCATCTCACATGGTCGCCCATAAAGGAACTTGAAAGGCACCATCTTAATGGTTCTTTGATAACCATTGTTATATGCAAATTCTGATAGTGGCAATAATTCTTCCCAATGCTTTTGTTGGTCCATCACGTACATACACAACATATTCTCCAATATTTGGTTTGTTCGCTTGGTATTCCCATCTATCTTCGGGTGATATGCGACACTAAATTTAAGTTGGGTTCCTAAGGCCTCTTGGAAACTAGTCCAAAATTGTCCTATAAACATAGATCCTAAATCAGATATAATCCTCTTAGGCATGCCATGATCACTATCTCGCTGATGAAAAATATAGCTATGTTAGGTGCCTAATACGTCTTACACACAGGGATAAAATGTGCACTCTTCATCAAATTGTCAACTACTACAAAAATCGAGTCGTCTCTCCTCGCCGTTAGTGGGAACCCAACAATGAAATCCATCGAAATGACCTCCCATTTCGTTTTTGGAATAGTGTGTGGTTGTAGTAATCCTACCAGAAGTCTATGTTCAGACTTCACCTTCTGACATTCTAGACATCTTGCCATTTATTTTACCATGTCTTCCTTCATTCCTTTCCAGAAGAATAAGGGTTTAAGGTCTGCAACATCTTTGTGACTCTAGGATGAGCCATGTACACTGCTCTATGAGCCTCATTTAGGATCAAACCCCTCAAATATTCATTGGGAGACATGTAAATCTGATTATTAAAATATCAATAATCCGTCATTGTCCACAGTAAATCCCCCAAATTTTGGTACAATCATGGTGTTTTGTCCGATAAAATCCTGGACCTCTTTGTACCATTCATTGTCGTGCACTAAAGTTAGAATATTTTCACATAGATTCGTATGAAGAGGCATCACCAAAAATATCCATGATCTCTGATTCAACACATCATCCACTCTGTTCATTATTTCTTTTATGTAAGTAATCTCAAAATTATACTCGCTAAGCAATTCCGACCAATGTCGTTGTCACGCGTTCAAGTTGCTTTGTGTAAATATGTGTTGCAAACCACAATGGTCTATTTTTAGTTCGAAATTTCATCCAATAAAGTATTTTCTCCATACTCTCAAGGTATACACAATGGCTAACAACTCCAAATCATGCGTCACATAGTTCTCCTCATGCCTTCTCAACTTTCTTGATATGTAACTGATCACTTGACCATATTGCATCAAGGCTCCGCCTAAGCATTCCTTAGATGTGTCAGTGCATACCAAGAAATCATCCTCCATGTCAGGGACCTTTAGTATCATTGTTGTCATCAACAACTCCTTGAGCCTCCAAAATGCTTCTATGCATTTCTTAGTCCAAACAAACTTCTTGTTCTTCTTATGCAATTCCATAATCGGATTTGCTATCTTTGAAAAACCCTCAACGAACTGTCGATAGTATCCTGCTAAATCCATGAAGCTATGCACTTCTGGGACATTCGTAGATGGACTCCATTCCATAATAGCCTCGACCTTTGTTGGATCCACAAAAATAACTTCCCAAGATATCACATGCCCTAAATAATGAATCTTCGAATGATAAAACGAGCATTTCGACAGCTTCCCAAACAATGTTTTCTCTCATAGACACTGTAGTACCATGTGCAAGTGCTCGTCATGCTCCTCCATCGTCTGAGAGAAATCAAAATATTGTCAATGAATACTTGAATGAACTTGTCCAAGTATTTGTGTAACACCCCATTCATCAAACTCATAAATACCCCTGGGGCATTCATAAGTCCAAACGGTAAAAAATTAAACTCATAATGTCCAAACCTCATCTTAAAGGCGGTCTTATGGATGTCCTCCTCCTTGATTCGTAATTGGCGATACCATGATCTCAATTCGATCTTTGAAAACATCGTCACGCCTTTCATCTGATCAAACAGATCATCAATCCTTGGCAATAGATACTAATTCTTGATCATTTCTTTGTTCAAATGACGGTAGTCAATGCAGAGTCTCCACGACCCATCCTTCTTTCATATGAAAATAACAGGCACACCCCACGGTGACACACTTGGATGTATAAGTCCCAGGTCCAACAACTCTTTCAGTTGCATTTTCAACTCCTGTAACTCAGGGGTCGACATCCAATAAGGAGTTCTCGCTATCGGTTCAGTTCTTGTCTTTAGGTTGATGGTAAATTCCAATTCCCTCTCAAGCGACAACCATGTCAACTCATCTGGGAATACATACACAAACTCTCGTACTATCGGAAGGTTTTCTAGTCCTTCTGCAACACCCTATTCGTTTAACGCAAGGATCGCATAAAGCTTGTGTCCCTTGCACATGCTCTTCCATAGCTATAGGGAAGAGATGAATGTCAGGGAAACTCCCTTGTTCTGACCTACAATCACGTGTCTCTTTCCCTCGTCATCGACCGAGCTCAATTGTTTCATCTTACAATTGAGTATCGCCTCATGCGATTCCAACCAATTCATACCGATCATGATGTCATAAGACCCTAAGATCGTCATGTATAGGTTGGCCCTTGTGACAAACTATCCCAAGTTAAGGTTACATCCCGTAACCTTTCCTCCAACCTTTTGTTTGGCTCTCGAATCCATTTCTACAAAGTTAATCTCGTCCCGTTCGACTGCATTTACCTTAATTCATTTTAGCGTTGCACCAGAAATAAAACTCTATGTAGCACATGGATATATCGAAATAATAAGGGTTTCGTCAGCGATAGTACTTGATGTCTCGAGCACAGTGGACTGGTGCTCTCCCTGGTAGTTATTCACTGCTACATGAATCTGATGGGCCTTGCCCAAATCTCCCACGATAGTGGGTCGGGCTGATCTAGATGTTATGGCCTTATCAAATGGTCAATCATGATAGTAATGTGGATCTCCACATGTCCAACACTCTGTCTTCAGTCTAGTACTCCTACTACCTGAAGTAGAAGTTAACAACCCATCAGCCTGGAACCCTGGTTTGTTCTGCTGAATAGGCCTAAACTGTTGTTGTTGCGATCGACGCTACTACTAGTGTTGTGGTCCTCTGTAAGGAGTCCACTGCTAAGAAAATGGTCACCAAGGTGTAGTGAAGGTGTATCCTCTTGGAGTGCCTCGATACCCTAGTGAATTCTTAACTGGTGTTTGATGCTACTACGCACCAAATGTAGCCGGTCCTGTCGATCTTTCCAGAGACTTGTTCTGACCCCCATTGATGAGCTCCTTCTCTGCTATGAGGGCCTTATGGACAACATAATGCAAGGTTTGAGGCATCATAATCCTTACCTTTGCATGAATGCAAACATTAAGGCCAAACACGAACTTGTTGACCTTAATTTTCTCGGTATTCAAATGCAGAGCATATCGAATATGCTCCAAGAAATGGGCCTCGTAGTTGGGCACCATACGATCACCCTATCGCAAGGCGATGAACTCACTGAGATAACGCTCAATGAATTTGTTGGTACCTTTAGTTTTGGATAAGGAGTTGTGCAAGAAGGAATACATTCCCATTTTTGGCCTAGTACGAGTTGCGAAAGATACAAAAGAAGTTAGACAATAGAGCAAGGAGAAGTAACATAAATCAGTTGCAAAAAGGACAACGCAATGCCAGCAAAGTGAAAACAGTTGCAATAAAACAAGAAAGGGTGCAAGACAAAGTTAGAAGACATGACTTATCTTATATATATGGATGAATATAATTGTAAAAGGGTCGGTTAGCATCGCAAGTGTAAGGCTTGGTCATAATTGTTGTTGTCTATTCCTGAGAAGTTAGATTCTGAGTTCTGTAATGTAATCGGTACACCGTTATGGCAGTTAGATTTTTGTGACATGGGTCTAGAGCCAGGAGTCTGTAATAGAGAAATACCTTGTATATTTGATATTGTAACTAAGAAAGATCTAAAGATATTATATGAGATGGATCCAAAAATTTAAAATATGTTGCGTCATTCTATGTTTATACTATTGCATTGTATCTTTACAATACTTCATTATGTTTCATAATTTCCACATGATTTTTTTGTACATAAATTCTTTTCCGCAACCTAAGTACCTTCAGTTCTTGCATATATGAGTTTAGGTTGGTTCTGTAGTTAGATGTCTTGTGCAAGATCAGGATGAATCTTGAAGGTTTTGTGAACCCACCTAACTATTCTCCTTTCCCTTCCCTATCCTTTTTTCTTAGCAATGCTTCGGCTGAGAATTCTTCTCTTCGGAGGAGATGAAAATTCCAGTGCTCTAGACTACACAGTAGCTTTTGTTGGTAACCTGAGAAGGACCTTGGTCTGATCAATCTTGCACCAACAAAATGGTTTTTTTGCTAGGACTCGCGTTAAAAAGGAACCTGTAGGGAGGATTCTTCCGTAGATTCACAGATCTAAATTGACCAATGGTGGGAGAGAAATTTTGATTCCTTCGTATGGAAAGAAGTGGAGCTAAGAGGAAAATATGTGAAAGACACTCAAGATGTAGTTTTTTACTCAAAACGATCAAGCGACTAGTATGATATATTCTGGTTTAAGTTCCCGAAAGAATTTTTCCATTCGATAGATAGGCTCCAAGAAGCTCCAGAGTTCCAAGAATGAGTCAAGAGGAGTTGTACTTGGGATACAAAAATGATTGCAACACTTCATTGAATGGATTGTCCAGTCACGCGAGCGATTGATTTATGGGTCAATACCACATTAGAAGGATACATTATTGAGTTTGCATCCTACAATCACCAATGATTTCCACAGGAAGAGGCATATTTCAAGAAAGATGCAAGGGGAATAATGTTGAGGGAAATCCCCCTGTGGATTAAATTTTTCTTGATGGAAGGAGGGATGATGACTATGTCCTTGACTATGATGGCATCGTAAACACCCTCGCTTGGTGTAGGGCGAGGTTGGGGTAGAATCCTGGACTGAGAGAGGGGAAGGGTTCTTTGATAAGCGGGGGAAACAAAATGAAATGGACTCAAGAGAAGAGCGAGCCTTGAAAAGAGCCACCATAGTTGAGAAGTGTTGGTGTAGAAAGATAAAGAAAGAAGTGAGACATTCCAAGAAGTTGAGGAAAGAATTCAGACCAGGGGAAGTACAGGAGAGACAAATGGAAGAATTGCGAAAGATGAGAATATAAGAGATATTGGCCAGTCAAATATTAAGTGAGAGAGAAGCGCAGAGAGAAAGAAGTCCCCAAGTGGGTGGAAAAGAAGGAGAAGGTGTAGAAGCAAGAGAGAAGGAAGTCAGCATGGATCTTGAAGAGGAAAGAGAAGATTCATCCCTGAAGAAAAGAAATATTGGGAATCTTACTGAAGAGACCTCTCCATAAGAAGAAAACAAGACCCCCTAGATCAAATAAAACTGCCTCAAAGCCAGTGGTTCCAGCCTCGAATCGCCGATACCCCAAGCGTTTTCTATACAAGTGTAAGTTTGATACTACCCTCTTATGCTAGTTATGTTCTAGTAAAGTTAGTTAGTCAGTCACAGCCATAAAGTGCCAGTACAGAGAGGATATTGGGATCCCCTGGTAGATCACAAGTAGGACCATTAGGTTTTATTTTGATAGGTGTAGCAAGATCAATAATTGTTGGGCACGCAACAGTTCCCACTGCTCGATACCCAGAATTATAGGGTAAGGGAGATGAATATGTTAAGTAGCACTGGTTCTTATGTGAAGAAAACTAGAGGTCCAGAGGGACTCCGGATGTGAATAAGTTGGTTGAGTTCTAGACTACCTTGAGAGGTTGCGCTCTCAAATGGTACATGGATATTATTGAGCCAGTAGTACCAAGAATGCAAGGTCAAGTGTTCACACTCGCCCAGGTATGAACAAGGTTCATAATAGAGTTTAAGCTACCTCATTCATAACAACAAGTTGTGTTTGAGTTGCACAAAATCCAAGAAAGGGAAGGTGAATCAGCCTGGGAATACAACCATAAGTTTAAACATGCTATAGGGAGGTTAGTGCATCCAATCCATGAGGAAAATCAAAGAGAATGGTATATTCAAGGATTGTCACCTCTGAAACGTATTCCACTAATGCAACAACAGATAACCACTTTGATAGACACGTTGGAACAATCAATGAACATTGAAGCCATGGCAGGATATCCTAGGAGCTTGATAGTGACAAAACCCCCAACAGATGCAAATTTGGTGCAACTACAAGGGAAAATATTAGTGCTTACATAAAATATTCAATAACTAATGATACCTAGACTAGGAAGACCGCGGGTCTGGTGTACGGGATGTTATACAGAAGGACATTTGGTGAAAAAATGTCCATGAATAAGGGAAATGGGACCTCCTCAGAATCCTATGGGACCCTCACGAGGAACCATGGGAGGATTTGCGCAAGTATCCGTGAATTTACCATTCCAAAACCCCACCCCATATCATGCTTTTCCAGGGAGCCAAGCAACACCAACAGTTGAGTATTGCTAGATTTTTCGAATCGATGGGCATGGGTCGAGACAATGTCCCATTATGCAGAAATATTCGATAGTACCAAATACTATACACTGTGATTTTTGTGCATCTACCACACACACCACTAATCAATGTAGAGCATTGGATGCACTTGTTGACAGGTTTAGCCAAACAACATTCAGGGTGAATGAAAACACTCAAGGACCGGGAAGAGGTTGAGGAGGTGGAGCCAGAGGAGACTTCAGAGGAGGAAGAACCATGGGAAGAGGGCCAAGAATATGTTACAAATGTGATGAGCAAGGCCATATGTATAGATACTATCCTCATCTGAGGCAGCCATGGTGCTCTCATTGTAGAACCAATGAGCATGCAACTGAATATTGCCTAGAACTAATTGAAAAATGGGAAGATTGGGTACATCAATGAGGAACTAACCTCATCAGTTCAGAAATCAAGAGAGTTAGTAAAGGAAAATTTTCCAACCTCAATATTTTCACTCGAGGAGGAGAAAATACAGGAGTGGATGTTGATAATCTACCTTAGATCCAGAAATAAGCACCTAAACAAGACATGTATGACCCTATATAACATAAGTTCCTTCAAAAATGCCATAGAAGTATTTCAGAATATACCTAGCCCTGAGATGCAAGAGAAACCCCCACATCCTATTGTTTACCCTAAGATTGTGCAAGTCCCTACTTCACCCCCTGCACCTAGAAACCCTATAGTCATACTAAGACAACCTAAGCAACCTCAAAATGTAGTTGACCTTTGGTTTCAATTATTCTCTAACATTCTCGGGAATGACTAGTTAACAGAAAAGTTGCGCAATGCGCTATACCTAGTTTTAGGAAATGAGGAACCCGCAGAAGAAAGAATAAGGACTAATCTTCCTGAGAAGAGTACTCAGAGGGTGTAGAGAAGGAAAGTATGAACTAGAAAAGAATTTAGACTAGTAGCCCAGTTAGACGAATTTGAGATTAAGGATGTGTTGATGGGTGTAAGTGACACACTGTCAACTAGAAGGATAGATCCAGACCAGGGTTGTCTAATTAACCCAAGTTCTTTGGTATGATTTGCATACCAAATGACTTGGTTTAATTAGACAACCTCGGTCCAGATCTAATCTTCAAGTTGACGGTGTGTCAGTTATGCCTGTCAATAAGAGTTTATGTTAGATCTAGGATCTGATGTGAACATTATACCTAAAAATACTTGGGAAGCCTTAGGAAAACCCCACTTGACATATTACCCAATCCAACTAAGGATGATCAAGCAATATTGTATTTTCCCCACAGGAAGACTGGAGAATGTGGAAATAGATGTTGCGGGAGTAAAGACTATTACTAACTTTGAGGTGATTGAGATCATGGGGGATAAGGACCCTTGCCCTGCACTACTTGGGATTGATTGGGCCTATGAAAACTATGCAGTGATTGATATAAAGAAAGAAACTATTACATTTGAGGCAGAAGGGATCAAGGTAGTTCAACCCTTAGATCTGTATGTAGGTCCCAGATATACAGAGCCAACACACAACAATATGGAGGGAGTAGACTTGGATCAGTTGTACACTGTAATAGTAGGAACAAGAGAAGATTACATAAATCCTATTTTTGACGGATCGATAAGTTGGAGGAGTATACAGATAGTGGATGAAGATTCAAAACTGGCATTTGATAGTTGGCAGCAAGGCTCATATGAATGATTCTCAAGGAGATGCGTAACTATCAGGGAAACCATATGGGTTGGGATAAAGGTTAGAGAACACCCAGTATATGATGGCGCCTCAGGACTTCATAGTTTTCTTCTCAACATGGAAGACAAGGTAGTGGAGGGTCAAAGGATCTCAATACTAGATTTATCCCTTGAGGACACCCCTTAAGGAGAAGACAGATTTCCAAGTTGTGCAACTGTTCAATGAAGAATATGATCCTAAATTACATATTGAATAGTGTGTGACACAGTGGAAATTTGCACAAATACCCTCTCTCTTATGGGTTCAGGTATTTCCCCACTCACTAGGTCCAATCACGAAATCTTGGTTCATACATGAAGAAACCAGAAGACAGACCATCAACTGGAAAACGTTGGTAAATCACTTTTGCAAGGACTTCTCGTTTACAATTATGTTCCCTGATCTTGAAGTAGTCTTGCAAAGAATTAAACAATTTATTTTTATAGACAATAGTAATTAGAAATCAAACCTAGTGGTATGTGCAAAACATAGCTGAGAAATTCAGACTAATCTTCACCTAACCTTAGACAAGAAGCCTATAGAATTCTATAAGATTGTCAGGGATTCAGAAAGGCTAGATGATTTAGAGGAATTGAGGAACCTAGCAATTAAAAATACAGAAGGGAATAGAGAAATCTATAATATCATACCCATTCAGACTGATAGTTCTTATAATCACCCATTAAAGTTGTGAAAATTCAATATAGGGAACATAGAGCAACCTAAGATAGCTATGGTAGGAGATTACTAGGATGAGAAAGCTAGTCAAGAAATACATAATTTGTTGTAGGAATATGAGGATTTGCTCCTAAAGACCTTTTCAGAGTTAAAAGGAATCAAAGGAGTTATGGGAGAAATCAAAATCGAATTAAAACCAGGTTCAAACCCTGTGAGGCATAGACCATACTTCCTTAACCCTAGACTAAAAGAGAAGGTTAAGAAGGATATAGACAAGATGTTGGAAGATGGACTTACCTTTTCATTGGAAGAAGCATAATGGGTCAGCCCAAAAGTCATCCAGAGAAAGAAAGGAACATAGGATATCAGGTTTTGTGTAGACTATAGAAGCCTTAACTCTTCCTGTGTGCAAGACCCTTTTCCAACACCTTTTACTGATGAGGTGCTAGAACAGGTTGTGGGGAAATAAGCGTACTCATTTACAAATGTATTTTTAGGGTACCACCAAGCAAGGATTGTTGAAGAGGACAAAAAGAAGAACACATTCATAACAAAATGGGGGTCTTTCACATACAATGTGATGCCATTTGGTTTAAGGAATGCCCCTATAGTTTTCTCCAATATTGTAATAGCAGATTTCAGAGAATTTATTCACAATTTTATAGAATTTTATATGGATGATTGGACGATATATATTTTTCTCAAGGAACATGCAGCATTGTTACGTATGATGTTTGACATATGAAAAGAATTGAATATATCATTGAATCTCAGAAAGTGTATCTTTTGTGTACCACATAGAAATTTGTTGGGCCACGTAGTATGCCGAGAGGGAGTACTGGTAGACCCAGCCAAATTTGTGGTTATTGTGAACATGCCCACACCTACTAGTGCTAAGAAATTATGCTCCACTTTGGGACACATAGGGTACTATCGCAGGTTCATCGGAAGATATACAAACATTAATGCACCTCTAAAAAATCTATTGAAAAAGTCTGAAATGTTCCACTAGACTCTAAAATGTGATAAAGCGTTCATGACCCTAAAGGAGAAGCTCAACACAACACCGATTCTGATATTCCCAAATTGGAAAAATGAATTTCACGTCCACGTAGATGCTTTAGGTATTTCCTTAGGAGTTATATTAGCGTTACCTGGAGATGGAGCCATGGATCATCCTATCTATTTTGCGAGTAGGAAGTTGTCACAAGATGAGCACAATTACACAATGATACAAAGGGATGGTTTAGCCATGATTTATGATTTGCAGAAATTTAGGCATTATTTCTTAGGTTCTCATTTTAAGTTCTTTACTGATCATTCTGCATTGAAATATAGACTAGTTAACAAACCTGTATTGGAATGGAGAATTGTAGATGGTTTCTATTGTTCCAGGAATTATCTTTTGAAGTGATCATTAAGCCTAGAAAATGCAACATACGACGTGATCACATGTCTAGATTAGAGTCAAGGGAAAGTTGCAAAGTAATTGACGATCATCTCCCAGATGCATAATTGTTTTAGGTTGGGGCCATACTAGAGTACCTAGAAGACATAACAATCTTCTTAAGTATAGGAGCCTACCCAGAAACATATTCTGCAACCTAGAAATGCCATATGGTTATTAGAGTAGTGAACTACCAGATTATTGTAGGACACTTGTATAAATTGGAGCTAGATAGTATCCTCAGGAGATGTGTCTTTGACCACTAAAGACAGGATATACCGTGGCAGTGCCACAGTGGAGTTGCAGGAGGTCATGTAAGAGGAAACTCCATTGCGAAGAAAGTTCTCCAATATGGAATATGGTGGGAAACACTCTTCAAGGATGCAAAGATATATGCTAGATCATGCGATGTTTTTCAAAGAGTGGGTAAGTGTTATCCACAATTTTGGTCATCGTAATGATGTTATGATGATGTTATGATGATGGAAAATCAAGCTCTTCACTAAGAACACTTTCATGAGAAAAGTTACACTTGTCTGTTTCCAGAAATCATATTTTTTAAAGAGGTTCGCAGGCTGCCTATATATTTTCTTGCGAGAATGCCTGATTCTCGCAAGCTGCATTAAGCTGGGGTGCAAGGGGTTCGCACTGTACCTAACTGCCAGGGTGCGAACATCTTCTTAAAGAGTAAAAAGATGAAGTTCTCGAGCCTTCTAGAAGGGAATCTTCGAGAAGAATGAGTTGGCTAGAGAATGGTTATCTAAGTACTGGCTTTCCTGATATCTTGGGATCATTTCCTATCCAGGTAACTAATCTATCTTCTCCTATATATTGAGGATATTCCTCATGGAAAAGGTTAGAAGCAGAATAGCAAGAGATTGATTGGAGAATTAGTGCAAAACTGTATGGAGGACTGATGCTACAGCAGCTAGAAACAACAACAAGGTCATCAAAAGTGGTTGATTTTCTTCATGCATGAGCAAGTGTGTGTGTCAGAGCTAGGAGCCATCGAAAGGAGATCTACAACATCAAGGCTCAGGTTGTAAGTTTCAGTTTCAATTAATTCAATACAATAATATGTCCCTTTCCCATAAAGATGATGTCACTTTATTACATAACTCCTTGATCATATGTATAGATTAGCTATTGAATATATTGATCTGCCTTCACTTCGATTGGTTTGTATTGTTGTGATCTGAACGAGACAAGAGCATTGGAGCAAAGCTTGGAACAACAGATACCCAAGGAAAGTGTTCATAAGGTATGTGCATGACCCTAGTCCCTTAGTTCATTCAATAGTCTAGATATAGGGAAAGATTATTATTCTGTCCTGTTTTGTTCTAGATCCAGGTTGATCTAGGGAGATCGGTTTGTGTCCACACTCACGGATTTATCTTGAAACAAAATTGGCGACTCTGCTGGGGAACTATTCCCTTTTTCTTTATGGTTTTTGAATTTTCTGTGGCCATTTGCTCTATTTGCATTTTTCTCCTGTTTTGTCAGTGTCCGAGTCCTCAGGATATCCCGAGAGACCTTCTGGGTCTATAAGCCTATTTGAATTTTGCTTGCATTTTCAAATTTTTTGTAATATTCAGGAATTCTCGCACTATGTGTATTTACAGCCTGTGAGAACTAGTCAGGTTCGCACCCTGCATATAGGGTCCAGTGAAAACACCTCGCACCTTGCTTTAAGGTGGCCTGCGAGAATACTATCTTCTCGCACTGTGTTACACTGCTTGCCTGCGAGCAAGATTTTTTGAAAATTTTGAAATTGAGTTTTGACTTTTTCAACTGCTCAGATCTGTTGAATGACATCTTTTTGGCTTATTAGATCATTTATTTACATATCTCTTGCTTTAGTTTGCATGCTCGATCAAATTTAGGGTTTCAATGTATTTCTTGCCCTTTGTAGCTTGACTTTCATTTCTTGGCTCTTATTGGCATTTTCATTCTCTCTGACTTCTAGAGTTGAGTGTGTTGGATTGGCTGAGAACCAGTGATTGGTTGAGAGTTAAGTGCTTTGTGTTTCTCATTTGCTTGGTGGTTCGAAAGAACAATTTTCATTTGCATTGAGGAACTCATTGGTTTGCTTTTTGTTTTTACTTTCGTTGAAAGTATTGGTTGGGTTGTTATCGTTTGATTATTTTTTATTTGATTTTCTTTTCTCGTTAATCAGAGTTCTTCTTGGAAAGTGAACAACAAGTTTTCTTTGAAGATTTTGTTTTTTGTATTTCAAAAAACATTGAAAATCAAGTTTTAGAGTTTATTGAAGTATTTGAAAAAGACATATAGAGATTGATCATTGATAAATGATTGTTTGCATTAACATCTGAAAGGAAATTGAGCATTGCATTTGCATTGTAGTATTGAGATTGATTTGGAAAATATTCTCTCTCTCCCATAACTAGGATTCATGGAATGAAAAGGATTATATTTCATCATTATCCTTGCATTATTTGGGTCAGAGTCATACATCATGAGTTTCACTTCCGTTACCTTTGAGTAAACAATAGCTTTTAAAAACATTGTGTAATCTTAAAATTGATCTAGTAACTCTTTTCTATGGCTCTTTTACACCAACATTTAGTTAGGCTAGTGCTTTGGAGTAGGAAGAGAGATACACTCTCCAAAAGCTCAAAAACACACAATAGCATCTTGAGTTAGGGAGGGTTAAATTCCATTTGCAACATATTGTCCCGGGACGCCCTTCTAACACAAGGGTCAAGAACTAGGTCGCATTGGTGTTGGCAGAGTTACTAACCCTGCTTTGTTAACATCGTTGTAGAGATTGCATGTATTACGGGGATCACTCGGAGGTATACCGACAATTATGAGTGGAAGCCTTTGAGTTGGTTTCGGGCTAGATACCCTGCCCTTGCATGTGGATCGGACTGACGACTGTTCCCCCAGGCTGTACTGTTGTTTGTGGTGACCTTAGTGGCCTATCTCTCTAGGTTCTTACCCAAGGTGACTGTGGAGGGGAAAGTCTTCACGGTACTTGGAATCAACGTTGATCAAACTCACTCGAGCTCCTTGGAGGGTATACCCACGATTATGTGTGGGAGATTGCACCAAGGCGTAAGTCTGTTAAGCAGGTCGTCAACTTAACTTTTCCACCTTATCCCCGCCCCTTCTCGTCTCATCGTTGGGACGTTGGATTTCATCACCAACTAGTGGCTTCGAAATTAGAAGGTATTGTTTTCTTGGTGATTGCTTCCTAGATTTTTCTTTACTAGTGCGTGTTGTTTCTCGAAGTTGACCATAGGATTTTCTTCGCGGATCTTGTCACTTGTTTACAATTTCTCCCCCACGACGTTCACATAGGATGCAAGGTTTATCCCCGGAACATCCAGACGCTTCACAATCCTTGCATACAGCAACACCTGAGGGCTCTCCTCGTCAGAGTGAAGTCCCAGTTGTTACTCCACTACACGTGGACATAAGTGAAGTCCAAGACGTTTCTACACCACCTCCATAGGTAGAACGCACTAATTCTCTAGGAGATTTTTGAATTACCAATACTATAGAGGACTATCGCGTTCGTCGTGGTGAACGACCTATTGGACGAGTAAATCCTTCTGAAGAAACCATTGTTACATCTTCTGAATCAACTGTTGGGCCTTCTTCTGGTGTAGTAGGCCAAGATCCTTTGTGGTCGGGTGATTTCCGACGAGTCCTTTTCGGTACTGAGTCACCTCCGGTTTATGAAATCAACCCTCCAGTATCTTTTGAGACCGAAACTACACCTGTAGCGACCACTTACCATTTTTTTCTTCCTCTCGAGATGGCCCATCTAGAAAATACGACGAGTGTCCCAACCGGAATTCCTACGACTACCCTTGCTCTTATCAATACCCAGCGAATTCCTGATGTCATCCTGACGTTACCACCCAGTTACCACACGTTGAATGCGTTGTTGAATTATGCCAATCCAACACCTCCGCAAACCCCAGTCGGTTCTCCAGGTGGTCCTCCTTTTCCTGGGCATCCTATTCCCAGTTTCATCCCGACACTCCCTTAGTTTCCTTCTGGTAATCCTAATCCTAGTGGTACTATCCCAACTGTTGCACCGAACCCACAGATTCTTGTTGCTGGACAGGGTGGTACGGTTCCTTTTCCTTTTCCCGGACACAATACAGTTACCACATAACCTGCGATTGGCACACAACTTCCGGGTGGAACTGTACCTACAGTAGGGGGACCAACTTCCCCTTTTGGAAAAAATGTACCTCCTGAATTGGCCCAATATTGGAATCAACTTCTACAAAAATTTCCTCAAAATGCTGGGGGGAAACAAACTGTCCCTGCAGTAGGTCAACCTTATCCAGGGGTAACCAATCCTATTTGGGGTGCAGGTCAGACTACTCAACCCCAGGTCTCTAATCAAACCCAAGGTTACAATCCGTGGGGTTACTATCTGATCCGTCCACCACAGAGTCAGCCAGGGCCTTCCCTCTACGGACAGTCTGCTAATGGTCCTATTGGTTTGCCAACAGGGCTTCCACCCCAAAGCCATCAGTTCCCGCAAGTAAACCGACAGTTTCCTTTCCTTGCTACTTTGGATTTGCTAGATTTGTCTAGGATTCTAAATGATCCTATTCGTCACTCTCCTCAATGGCCTGCTATTCCTGATAAACTTCCATCGAACATTCTGAAATTCGATGGCAAGCCAGGAGAGGAACCAAATAATCATGTCATGACTTTTCATTTATGGTGTTCATCCAACTCGTTGATGGATGACTCCATTCATCTACGTCTTTTTCAACGAACCCTTACCGGTTCGACTGCGAAGTGGTACATTGAATTGCCACGAGGTTTCTTTTCTGATTTCAACACCCTAGCTATGGATTTTCTCACACATTACCAGTTACCGATCCATTATGATACTGGAACTGAGATATTGACTTCTTTTAAACAAACTAAAGGTACTCACATCTCGGATCATATCCATGAGTGGAGAAGGAGATGACATCTCATCAAACTTGAACTCCTTGATCAATTACTGGCAGAATGGTTTACGAAATCTTTCTTGAACGAAATTGGTAAAGACATTGCTATGGGAGGTGTTGTTACAGAGGAGCAGGCTATAAGTCATGCTCATTATATTGATCTCATTTATTCACAAACGGGAACACTTTACAACCTGCTGCCTGAACTACCTCGTCCTGGTACTTCCAGCACTTCAACTGCTCCAACTGCCTCACATGCAGTTGATGGTGTGATTGGTACTGCTCATACCCACTCACATTCCATTTCAACTACAACCCCTAAATCCAATTCTTCTAATTTTCAAAGTGCTTCGTCTCCTGCTCCTCCCACTGGTAAAACCTCTGAAGTGAACGATGTTCAATCTATGCCGACCGGTAAAAATAAATCAAAGAAAGGGAGAGGCAAGAATAAGGAGAGTAAAAATAATAATCAAAATGAGCAAACTAAAACCCCTCCTGTTGAAGATCGGGATAAGCGCAAACCCCACTATCCTTGCCTTATCTGTGGTGACGATCACTACACGAAGGATTGTCCTAGACGTGCCAAGGTTAATAAGTTCCTTCAAGGAACATCCAAACCCTCTACGCCGGCAGTCTTGTCTCAACCCTTCCCATCTCAACAACATGCCTCGTTGGTCATCCATGACCAATGCTCTACTTCTACGACATCATATGTTTTGATGTGCACCAGTGATTCTAAGAACAATGACGTTTCCATCGCAACTAGAGCCAAAGACTATTCTCCTTCTAAGAATAAGGTTGACGATTTACCTCCTGATTTGGTACAACCCTCTCCGTCGAATCCACCTATGAACGGTCCTCTTCATCTCGAAAGACCGAGCCTTGATACAGTCCTACGACCCCTGAAAGGTGTTGTTAATAAATCGGCATTCAATCCTCATGCTCGTGCGGCCCAGAACTATAGCATTGTAGAAGATCTGGCCCAAGCACCTTCAGCGATGTCTTCCCTTGAAGTCCTTCAGTCTTGTCCTACGCAACGAAGGGCTCTGTTGAAAGCTATAGGTGGAATTGATCCTACAGATACGAATTTGATAGTATTTGACTTGGAAGACCATATTCCAAGGTTACCCCCACAACTTGCATTTCATATACAAGTTATTGTCTCAGACAAGAACATCTGTCGAACTGTTATAGATGAGGGTGCCTCTACATGTGTAATGTCTTTTACTTGTTGGAAAGCCATTGGCTCTCCTCCGTTAACTGAATCACAAAATACTTTGAAAGCCTTCAATGGCTCGGGTTTTAAGCCTTACGATGTTCTTTCGTCATTTCCTGTTACTCTCGAAGGTAAGACCATCCAAGTTGAAGTGGAAGTTTTCGATGCTCCCTTATATTATAATCTTCTCCTTGGCCGTAGCTGGGTAGATTCTATGCGCGTTGTTGTGTCAACACTTTTCCGTGTAGTCTGTTTTCCTCACCAAGGAAAATTCATTATGGTTGATCAACTTGCCTTCTTTAATTCTGATACTCGGACCAGCAACGTACCGTTTATAGCTAAAACCCCACCGGGTTACGAGAATGTTGGAGTCGGTCTTTTAAAAGACTCTTTGTTAATGGGTACTTTTCCCATACCGCCACCACCCGATATTCTACGCCCGTCCGTTGCTTCTATTAATATGATATCCATTGTTCCTCATGAACTTCCGGTGTCTTTTGACCCTTGGATAATCCCTGATCCTGGGGATCATGGTCGTTTCGGCGACATCATGCCGTTAAGTCCGATTGAGTCTGCTTATCATGCGATTCAATCGGCAACACCTTCTACACCCTCTCTTGAGGAGTTGTCTCCCGATCCTTTCCGTGTCGTCTTTCCCACTGACGAGATGATAATGTCCATCATGGCTGATACACCTTGGGACGATGGGCATCATCGTTCCGTGCTGTTTTTGGAACAACACACTCTCGAGAATTATAAGTGGATTTCGTCCCCGTCGACCGTTGTTGTCATAAAGACCGTTCCTGGATCTACACATGATGTGTTTGTGGAAGGGAACCTCAGTAATATTTATCCCACGATACCCATTGATATTTCAGTTAAACCTGGGATAGTTGAAAATGTTCACATTGGAGCTTCATGTTCTCCAGAGGAAATTGTCACCTATACTGCTTTGTTCAAAGAATTTCGAGATATCTTTGCCTGGAGTTACGAAGAGATGCCAGGTATCGACCCTGCTATTGTTTTTCATGAAATTAAGACATACCCCGGAGCTAAACCAGTTCGACAGCGCCTCCGTCCTGTCCACCCACGTAAAGCGACAGCCATCAAGCTCGAAGTTGAAAAACTTCTCAAAGCCAGTTTTATTTATCCCGTGGCTCTAACAGAATTGGTTTCCAATCATGTACCGATTGATAAGAAAGGTGGTAGTATACGTGTTTGTGTTGATTATCGGGATATCAACAAAGCTTGTCCTAAGGACAACTTTCCAACCTCTTTCGTCGACCAGATCGTCGATGACTGTGCCGGTAGAGAAATCTTTTCTCTCATGGATGGATTCTTCGGCTATAATCAGATTAACATCGCTCCTGAGGACCAACATAAAACTGCTTTTATTTGTCCTTGGGGTACTTTCGCCTATAGGAAACTTCCCTTCGGTCTTAAGAATGCAGGTGCTACGTTTCAGCGTGCTATGTCTTATGCGTTTCATGATATAAAGCATATCATTCAACCTTACTTGGATGATTTTCCAGCTCATTCTTTACGCCGAGTCGATCACCCTAATCATCTCCAAGCAATTTTCGTTCGTTGTCAATTCTATCGCATTCGTCTAAACCCTCATAAGTGTGTCTTTTGAGTAGATTCTGGTCGTCTTCTCAGTTTCATTGTTTCATGTCATGGGATCCGGGTAGATCCTATTAAGGTTGAGGCGATTCTTAATCTCCCTCCTCCTTCTTCACTGCGCCAGTTACAAAGTTTGCAGGGGAAAGAAAACTTTCTTCGTCACTTCATCCCGAATTATGCTGAGATTACTCGGGGTTTTACACGTATTCTAAGGAAAGGTTCAGAGTTTGTCGAGGATAAGGTTGCTAACAACGCTTTTGAAGCTTTAAAGTTGTCCCTCACGAAAGCTCCTCTTCTTTTCCCTTCTGATTATAGTCGGGATTACTTTCTTTATTTAGCTTCTTCCGAGTCTACTATCAGCATGGTCCTCGTTTAGGAGGATGACACACACATTGAACATGTTATATATTACTTGAGTCGAAGTCCCACTTCGATGGAAATCAAGTACCAACATGTTGAAAAGCTGGCTTTGGCTGCTGTTCAAGCGGTTCAACATTTTCGTCATTATATTCTCTCCAGGAAAACTACAGTGATTTCACATTGTAACCCCATGCAACATATTTTGACACGCCAATTGTTGGGGGGAAAGTACTCCAAGTGGATTGTTATTCTCCAGGAGTTCGATTTGGAATTCGATCGCGCCACGTCGAAGAAATCCCTAGTTTTTGCTGAGTTAATTTGTGATTTTCCCCACACTACCACGGAAAAAGTAGCAGTCGATTCATTACCTGATGAATCACACTTCCTTATCAGTACTGACAATATTTGGTATGGAGATATCATTATATATCTCCAAACTCAAACTTTTCGGCCTGCTTTGTCTAGTGCCGAATGCCATCGTGTCCGTTATCAAGCACGTCATTATATTATCCTCGACGATACTCTTTACCATCGAGGCATTAACTCTGTATTTCGGCGTTGTTTGACTTTTGACGAAGCTGAGAAAGCTTTGAATGACTGCCATTCAGGAGCATGTGGTGGTTATATGTCTGGGTATGCTACTGCCCAGAAGATCTTACGTGCAGGATACTTTTGGCCTTCCTTGTTCAATGACTGCATTACTGTTGTTCAGAAGTGTCATGCCTGCCGGACCTACAATCAGAAGATTCGGTTGCATCCTGCTCCCCTTCATCCTGTGGTCTCAGTAGGTCCTTTTGCAAAATGGGGCATTGCTTACATGACATGTCACCCTCACTCGGCCGGGGGGCATGGTTATATTATTGTAGTTGTTGATTATTTTACTAAGTGGGCCAAGGTGATGCCAACATTCGATAATACTGGAAAGACTGTAGCGTTATTTCTTTTCAACCATGTCATCACTCGTTTTGGTGTTCATCAGGCTATCGTTACCGATCATGGTAGTCATTTTAGAAATTATATGATGTCTGAACTTACTGAAAAGTTGGGCCTTCGTCATGATAGCTCAACACCCTATTATCCTCAGGCTAATGGCCAGGTCGAAGCAATCAATAAGGTTCTCATAACTATGATTCGACGGATGATAGGAATTCATAAAACCAGCTGGCACACGATGTTGTTTTCGGCATTGTGGGCGTATCGAACATCTGTTAAATCTGCCACGAGATTTACACCCTTTTGATTAGTTTATGGCATGGAATCCATTCTACCAATAGAATGTGAAATACCTTCTTTGAAGCTAGCTGTAGAGATTTTACCTAATACTTATGCTGAAGAGGAACGTCTGTTGTATCTGATGTGATTAGATGAGACTCGTCGTGACGCTACGCTTGTAATAGAATCCCAGAAGAAACGTGTTAAGGCACAGTATGACAAGCATGTCAAACCTCATGTCTTCTCTGAAGGAGATCTTGTTCTACTATATGAACAAGATAAAGATGTCTTAGGAGCTGGGAAATTCGAACCAATGTGGCGTGGGCCTTACATTGTTAGAAAAGTTTTGGAAAAAGGAGTGTATGAGCTGGTTGATTATGATGGTGTACCTTTGAGTGAACCCAGGAATGGGTTGTACTTAAAGAAGTACTATGCATAAGTCATTTGTGCATGAGTACTTGTATTTTATGTATCATACTGTGTGTGTGTTATTTAGTTTGCTTTTGACGTTACCTGGTCTCTGCCCTTACATAAGGTTGTGTTTGATTTCCATATGTCGGAGTATTCGCTACCTTATATTGGCTTCGCTGATGGTGCTAGTCGTAGTACTCGAAACCTAGCTTTCGCTGCATGGGCAATCTATGCCCCAACAAACGAGCTTATATCTTTACGAGTTGTATGTCTTAGTCGAGCAACCAACAACATCGCAGAGTATAGCGTCGTTATTGAGCTATTGGTTGATGATATCTCTCTCGGGATTCGTCATTTGGTTGTGCGACTTGACTCGCAGCTTGTAGTACTACAGCTAAGTAATGTCTACTCTATTCGAAGTCCTACTTTATTAAGGGTATATTTGTGGATTCGCCTCTTGGAATGACATTTTGATCACATTGAATATCAACATATTCCTATATGTCTTAATACATTAACAGATGCTTTAGCAAATTATGTATTGGACAGGCATTTAAATCATTTATAAATCAAACACATTAAAATGTACACAATGTAAAGTAAGCCGATAGAAGTCATGTATATATATAACGATCAAAAGAGTTTGTTTTTACAAAATGTTTGTCCGAAGATCAAAATATCAAAAATTGAAGCTCCTGGCTTCTACATAATGACATCATGGATGAGGTTCACGATAACACACTAATGTCCTAGCAACTCGGCGGAGCAGTCGACCCATAGATGCAGAAACCCCCACAATGTGACGTTGATCGCGTCGGGGAATCTCTTCCAGAGTCATATCTGGAACGTCTGCCATAAGACCCTCTAAATTCTGCTCCATTGTCAAATAATCCTCGGCATACTGTGGAACTGCTACTGCTGCCTCTCCTCATCGCTGGATAGGAGAACTGTCGGCAGGTCGATATGGTCCAACGTCTGTGTTATCAACAAGTATTTGGTGTTAGTCTTCGGGTAAATCTATAAAAACAAAAACATTTAAATATGATAAAAATTCAAAAAACATTTAAAAACAGAAAATTTATGTACTTCTTACCGAGGTCTCCCCACTGAGCATCTTCAGGAAGTGATAGATTTAGATCTCCTTGGAAATCTAGCCTGGAATATGCGTAGTCATCCACCATCAACATCTGGTTCTGCAACTAGTCGAAGAAAACATCGTCATATTTGACGATGGGTCCTGCCACATGTTGGGCCATGAGCCGACACCACCGTAACATCCTCGGATCCCTGGCACCCGGAAAGTGCCACTCAGCCTGTAGTCTCATCATAGGGACCCTCTCTAGGAAGAAGGAAACTAACAAAGACCCATAGCCAAACTGTTTCAGATCTCCACGCCTGCACTTAGTCAATTGTTTCTTGATATTGCGCAATACTGCGTCAGCCCAGTTAAATACCCAGGGCTCAGTACACTCGATGGCATACTGGAAATAGCTCTGCAGAGCCATATGTGGAGCATCACTTCCCGCCATCTGAGCAATGGTGAAGAGAATAGTGCGGATATTCAAATCAATTACTCCCCAAATTGCCACTTTCCCTTTCTTTCGTTCAGCCTCAGGCACGCAGTACTGGCTGCAATACTCACTCATTTTTAAACCCCCTGCTCTGCTTCCGGTCAAACTGACATAGGACCCACACCTGGATAATCCAGTCAAGAAATAGATGTCCTCGATGTCAATAGTCAATGTATGAGCTCCCACGATAAAAACTTGTTGGTCCGGATCCCACATTCGGACTAAGTACTCCAGTAATCGAACTTGGGCTCTCATGCCCGGGATATGGAAATACTTTAAGAGACCACAGTCTCTTAGTGCAGCTATGGTGGGAGGATGGTTTTCGGCATTGGCATTGTCCTCCTCGTGCTCTCGTTCCCGCCACTCTAACACCATGATTGTGGATAGTAACCTGCATAAGACACATACAAACATGGTTAGTGATCTTATTCATGAGATAAATGCTTGCTATTAGCTAAATGTTACATAAATTTTTGAATTATGCGCTATTCGTAGGTGGCCTACTTTGTACAGTGCGAACTTCTCGCAGGCGGCCTATGGCCCACCTACGAGAATGAGTCATTCTCGCAGGTCTCGTATGAGTCACCTGCGAGAATGCCTCCACCCGCATAGGGTTCAAAAAACTAGTTTAAAACTGAAATTTTTACCAATGAAATTGAATTTTTAAACCATGAAAAGATAAGGAATGGATAACTTACCAAAATGCTCCTGACGGCTTGTCAAATAGTCACCCGTAGCCCCCGGAAATCGACATCGAATGCGGAGGGTAAAATGAGGGTTTTTGGACATCAAAGGTAAAAGTGTGAAATGGTGTGGTAAATTTGGTTATTCACTCATTTTAATTACTTTTTACTATATCAAATGTAGGTTTTTTATGTTTATTCATTATTTAACCCTAATCACTAATGTGAAAATGAGTGAAATGATTGGCAGGTGAAAAACATGGATGATTATGGACAGAATTTTTACCTGGTGTGGTGTGATTTTGATTGTTTGTTATGGTTTTGACATAAAACCTCGAGCGCCTTTTGTTCGTTCTTGTTCTTGTGAAAAACATAAGAATGTGACCGAACGTTGTTTTATCACTTTTTCGGGCTCGCTATGGTTATACAAAAAAGGAACCCCCCTAGAGTTCTCTTTAAGCTCTTTTCAGACTCTCTAAATATGAAAAGATTGTCGAGCAATCTTGCTATTTTCATGCTCACTAAAGTATTTGAAGTATGCATCCTTCGAGCAATAGTTTAACCCTTTTTCAGTCTCGTTGGACTACTGTACGAAAAAGCAACTGAGAGAGTTCTCTTTTAAGCGTTTTTCCAAACTCTATAATCTTGAAAAACCTTCGAGTTTACTATCTCTGGACTCATTAAACCAACATTGACAGACCTGTAATGGGACCGAACCACTCCTTCCTAGGGTTCGTTAAAAATACTCCGAGGGACTCATCCGAAGGATGAGCTTATATCAACAGGCATATGTGATCCTCTTCAAGATTGCGTAAAAATAAAGAGGTACTTGCCAGAAATGGTGGGGGGAAATTTCGGAAAAGGGATATGTTTCATCTTTGAATTGATTGGCAGTAAGTGTCGCTCTTGAACATGACACCCCCTATTCATCATTTGAATCCGGTTTGGGAAATCCATTTGTCTCTCATTCGATTTGATAACAAGGTCTTTCCATGTGTCGTATTTGAGTCAATGCTGCCAAATCATTGGTCGTGTCATTCATATGTTCAAGACCAGTCCGTCTGAAACCTCTATTGAGTTGGCCATCTGCAGTTATCCTTTCACTCCGAGTCGACCTTCCCTGTGTCCAAAGTCCAATTTCCACATACTCTGTTTCACTTTCAAACTCAGTTACTCATTTCGTGTCATTGATGAGGGATACATCAAGGCCCTCCTGTGACAAGTTTTGTTTCGTCGACTTCAGCACATTATCCGGAATCAAGACTTAGAAATTATTCAATACCTTGGAGCTTGCATGCCTCAATGGCAAGTTTCCTTGCTTTTGACAGTGGGTTTACATCATAGACCCCTGATCAAAAGATTCCATCGAGTGTTTGACATCAACTCATCTATTCACAGTCGATGGATTGTACTATAGTACCTTGGGATTCATTGACATCAATGGTGATTTCCCTTGCACTTGTTAACGGTTACATTAATGACCGGTAATCAAGTGGTTTCTACCATGTTCGACTTCGACACATGTAATCACATGGTCAAATTCGTACTTTGGGCGATGAGATTGAAGACCTTGGATATTGTCTTTGTGATCTAGGTTATGATGGAGCATGTATAATTTGCGATGCATAGATCCACTGTGTATGTTTCATGGCTATGTCATCTTGGTTGAAAATTTGTCGCATAGATCCACAGTGTATTCAGGTGGATGTGCTATATGGTGACGGCATGGATCCATAGTGTATGATTGGTGGCCATGACCTTGGCTTATGATGTCATCAGTCTATGATCTGAGTATGGGAATTCCTACCTCAGAATTGGTATACATGATATTATGTTGATGCTTGGATGTTTGCAGGTCTCTGATTAGATGTGCTCTTGGTTCTTGACACACACATGCAGCTTACAAAGTCTATCGACTGTCACTGATTCCACTCTCAGAATTTGGGGGGAATTCTGTTATCCACAATTTTTGTCATCGTAATGATGTTATGATGATGGAAAATCAAGCTCTTCACTAAGAACACTTTCATGAGAAAAGTTACACTTGTCTGTTTCCAGAAATCATATTTTTTAAAGAGGTTCGCAGGCTGCCTATATATTTGCTTACGAGAATGCCTGATTCTCGTAGGCTGCATTAAGCTGGGGTGCGAGGGGTTCGCACTGTACCTAACTTCCAGGGTGCAAACATCTTCTTAAAGAGGAAAAAGATGAAGTTCTCGAGCCTTCTAGAAGGGAATCTTCGAGAAGAATGAGTTGGCTAGCGAATGGTTATCTAAGTACTGGCTTTCCTGATATCTTGGGATCATTTCCTATCCAAGTAACTAATCTATCTTCTCCTATATATTGAGGATATTTCTCATGGAAAAGGTTAGAAGCAAACTAGCAAGAGATTGATTGGAGAATTAGTGCAAAACTGTATGGAGGACTGATGCTACAGTAGCTAGAAACAGTAGCAAGGTCATCAAAAGTGGTTGATTTTCTTCATGCATGAGCAAGTGTGTGTGTCAGAGCTAGGATCTATCAAAAGGAGATCTACAACATCAAGGCTCAGGTTGTAAGTTTCACTTTCAATTAATTCAATACATTAATATGTCCCTTTCCCATAAAGATGATGTCACTTTATTACATAACTCCTTGATCATATGTATAGATTAGCTATTGAATATATTGATCTGCCTTCACTTCGATTGGTTTGTATTGTTGTGATATGAAGGAGACAAGAGCATTGAAGTGAAGCTTGGAACAACAGAGACCCAAGGAAAGTGTTCATAAGGTATGTGCATGACCCTAGTCCCTTAGTTCATTCAATAGTCTAGATCTAGGGAAAGAGTATTATTCTTTCATGTTTTGTTCTAGATCTAGGTGGATCTAGGGAGATCGGTTTTTGTCCGCACTCACAGATTTATCCTGAAACAGTAATTCGTCACGATGAGATGAATTACCAGTTTGATCTCTACATGAATTTGAGAAGTGGGCAGTTTCTTTAATTGGACCAATCAACCCCACAACTAAGCATTCAAACGTTAGGTACAACATTACCGCAACTGATTACCTAACACGTTGGGACAAGACAACATTTGTTCAAGACTGCTCGACTGATACTACTTCTAGGTTCATTTTTTAGAATATTATCCCTTGATTTTAATGTCCTATGAGTTTGACTAGTGATCAAGGAGCTCATTTTATTAGTAGCACTATAGAAAAACTTACAACAGAGTTCTTGATCCAACATCACAAAATCATCCCCTACCATGTGTAAGCCAATGGAATAGTAGAATCATTCAACAAGATTCTGGATAGAGGGTTAACAAAGGTATGTTGCGTAGATAGGGAAGATTGGGATGACAGATTTCCAACAGTACTATGGACTTACAGGACAACCACAAAGAAACTCTACAGGTACATGCCATTTCATCTAGTCTATGGGAAAAAGGTTGTGGTGCTTACATAATTAATCACTTTGAGTTTGTACATTGGAAAAATCACCCATATGTTGGAGGAAGAATAAGATGTGCAGAGACTTATGGATTTACAAGAACTCGAAGAGACTAGGTTTTTAGATGACTTCCATTAGTCAGTTGAGAAAGAAAGGAAAAAATATTGGCATGATAGACACATTAAGACTAAAGTATTTGCGCAAGGAGACAAGGTCCTAATCTATGATGGTTGGTACCAGAAGAATCCTGGTAATGTTTTGCATGCATTGGTTGGAACCATTTATAGTTGCAGAGATCTGACCTTCAGGAGAAGTTAGACTTGCACTACTAAATTGTATGCTACAGATGGGATGGGTGAATGATGCTCACATGAAACCCTATGTCTCAGAATTGAGATAAAAGGACTATTTATGTAGTCCGAAGGAGCATGTATAATAGTTATATTTGATTTTTATGAAATATATGTAAATTCAGCTAATAAATTCGATGTGTGCAGTGTTGTGCTGCAACATGTATTTCATTTCCTTTTCTGTTTAAGTGTTGTTTGATGCAGAACTACTTACTCAACAACGTAGGATTAGAAGCATAAATAATTTATTAATGAAAGTCATTAATATGATGGGGAACCCTTTATGGTTAGAGGGATAACTAATCTGAATGAAATTTGAGTCCATGTGCCACGCAAACTGATGCAGGAGCATCGCCAACAAGTCAAACAAGCCAGCGCGGAAGCAGAGGACAGCTGGATAGGCCAACACACATTTTGAAAACACTTTGGGATTGTTGCGCAAAACTTAAATGAGCCATTAAGATTTGGTGCACTTGTATATTGTAATGGACCTTGAGCGGATAGCTCTCGTCCTTTAGTATATAGGAGGCATTTAATATAGTTAATGCAGGTAGATAGAAATTTAATTCTAGACTAGACAGTTTTAGAAAGCAGGAGGGAAAACGGATATAGACACCCTCATTGTATCATTGTAACATTAGCCTGAGCATAGAATAGAAGCAGGAGGAGAACACGAGCATGTAGAGAGATGTGTAAAGAACACCCATGTACTGATATTTGAATTAATAGAAGAACTTTGATTCAAATTCATGATTATTTGTATGTTCTCTATGTATTGATGTTATGCTCAATTGATGTTTGCTTCCAATTATACATTTTCTTTTATATGCTGTGTATATGATTTCATGGTTGAATTGAAGTCTGAAAGGGTGAAGGAATGAGTTTCAATTGTTTCTCTATTTGAGCCAAGGATTTCTGCAAGGAGTGCAGTTGAAGTGTCCGCAAGGAGTGCGCTGACAGAGGGTTCAGATAGAGATAACCTTTGTTCTCATTCATCCCGAAGGTGCAATTGGGCACATGAGTCGTGCAAGGAGTGCACAGGCCAGGTAAAGGTCTTAGGGTTGCGAACCTGAGTGAGTCTTTGAAGGAATGTTGCTGCAAGTGTGCACAGAGTTGAAGACTTCAACACGTAGCCGTGATTGAAGGTTTTCCGCAAGGAGTGCGAACAAGGATCTCCTTTTGAGAATTTAAAGAAGTGGGAAAATCTCAGGAAGGATAGTCCTTGATTTTCTCGAAAGACAGTGCAGTGAAATTATGCCTTTAAGGTTGGAAAGAAGTGTTACAGGTTTACGCATAGGTGAACAAGTCTTCTTGGAGGAAGTACTTGATTCATTTCACAGAATTGATCAGGAATGAACGGACAGTCGAAATTCCCTAAGGAGAATTTGCGGACCACCATAAGCCGTTAAATCTTGGAAAGGTGCAGGGAAAATACGACGACGTATTCCCGAAAAGGTTCCAAGCTTAGGAGAGGAGGAGTCGTTGATCAGGACCATGAGGGTCATCGAATTCACACACATATCGTGGATCAGAGTTTCGTGAGTCGAAGCTCCAAACTATTGCAACAGGAATTGCGATATCGCGATACGTGATATCCTGATAGTCGAAGGACAGTGTGTGGGGCCACAGGAAGTTAGTGGAGGACAGGTGGCACACTGTATCAGAGTTTGGGAAAAGTAAAGTCCAGGAACCATTGACATCAGGATTCGCGATCCCGCAAACCCCGAAATCCCGATAAAAGTGACGGGAAGTGGAAAAAGTCAACTCGCACGTGTGCATCAGAGTTTCGGCATATCGGTTATCGGGAGTTGGTAAGACAAGTTGCTTGGTATCGCGAGTGGAAAAATCACGATAAGGGAGGTTTCGATATGGTAAAGAGAAGGGTCAGCATTGACTGAGGTATCGGATCTCGGGGATTCGAGAGTAAAGCGCTCGACCATTGGAGTTGCGAAGTCGCGAGTTTAGATTCCCCGATAAAAAAGAGAGGGGGATCACCAGAAGAGAGATGTGGGTGCAAATTTACTGATAGGGAAATAGAAGAACCTTAGCGTTCTTCGGGCCTAGGGAAGAGAGGATCCTATGAGCGGGCGTGACTACAGGTGCGGCTACGTCAGAGTGGTATCAGAGCATAGAAAGAATCTTTGCTTTCTGTAGCAGGGAGAAGGAAATTCACCATGCCGCTGAGAAGAGAAAGACAGTCACCCAATCGAGAGGATAGGGAGATGCGGAGAAGAGGTAGGCAGGTAACCAATCCATAAATGGAGAGACAAATGCGTGATCTTCGAGCAAGACTCGAAGACATTGAGACAACGCAAAGACACACAACTAGTGTAGGGGATCTCAGTGATTCCGATAGTGAAATAGAGGCTGAACAAGAAGAGGAAGTTGCAGTCGATGACGCATCAAACAAACGTTTGATCAAAGCTATTGCCAGGATGGGTGCAAAAGAAAAAATGGACATCTCAGTTTACGAGGGAAACTTGGATGCAGAAGAGCTTCTAGATTGGATTAGAGCTCTGGACACCTACTTCGACTATGAATATGTCAAAGAGGAAAAAAAGGTCAAGCATGCTACCACAAGACTGAAAGGACACGCAACATTGTGTTGGGATGAGCTACAAGCTAACAGACGCTGCAAGGGCAAGCAAAAAATTAAAAGTTGGGATCGAATGATTGTGAAGATGAAAGAAAAATTCATCCCCAGAGACTATCAAATTACTCTGTTCAGGAGGATGCAGAACCTGAGACAGAAGTTGATGACAGTGAAAGAATACACCGAGGAATTTTATTGACTGAACATCAGGGCAGGTCATCGGGAGAGCGATGATGAGAAAGTTGTCAGGTATATGAATGGCCTGAGATATGATATCCAGGATGAGATGAGCATGGTAACCATCCGACCAGTGGAAGATGCTTATCATATGGCTCTGAAAGTAGAAGAGAAGTTGAGCCGAAAATAGAGCCGGAGAGGCCGAGGCAGAAGCCAGCCCAGGGGAAAAGAAGTTGCCCAGGACAAATATCAAAAGCCCAAGGAGGAATGGAAGAAACCTCAGGGTAAATTTGAGAGAGGTGGAACCTCACAGCGAGGGCCATATGTTGAACAACGCAGATAGCATAATGAACAGAGCGGAGGATATGCTAACAACAACACTTTTCCTCGTACTAGAGGTAGAGGAAGAGGAAGAGGTGGAGTCATCACATGTTTCACTTGCGGGAAGAATGGGCATAAGTCTTACGAGTGTCTAGAAAAAAAGGACATCGGAGAAGCTCACATCACCGAAGCGCAGAGGCGGGATGTTGAGGCCGAAGATGCAGAAGGTGGAAGATCGCTCATGATGCGAAAAGTTCTCTTAACACCTAAGAAAGAGGTGGACAGCTCAATCCAAAGGACAAGACTTTTCAGAACATCTTGCAAGACTAAGGACAGAGTGTGCAAGGTCATTGTAGACAGTGGTAGCATAGATAATCTCGTTTCAACCGAGATGGTAGAGAAGCTGGAGCTGGAGACGACTGATCACCCGAGCCCATACAGAGTTTTGTGGCTACAAAAAGGACACCAGGTAACTGTCACTAAACAATTCTTGGTTGAATTCAAGATAGGTGGATATAATGATAATATCTTGTGTGATGTTATTCCTATGGATGTATTTCATTTATTGCTGGGTAGACCATGGAAATATCACAGAAATGTGATTCATGATGGGAGAATGAAAACATACACCGTAGAGAAGAATGGGAGAACCCATATGTTGCTTCCAATAAAGGATAAAGAGGTGAAGCCGGAAGTAAGCAACACAATACTTCTCATGAGTGGGAAGGAACTTCTTACAGAGGTTAAGAAGAAAGAAGATCCACAATTCTTTATGGTCAGGAAACCGAGGATTTTTCTGACTTGCACAAGAGTGGATGAATTACCAGAGGAAATTCAGGAACTACTGGAAGAGTTCGCTGACATCATGGTGGATGCATTACCTCGTCCGTTGCCACCGATGAGGAGTGTGAATCATCATATAGAACTCATACCAGGAGCTAGTTTTTGGAATAAAGTTGCGTACAGATTGACGCCACAAGAAAATGAAGAAGTTAAAAGGCAAGTCTAGGAGTTAGTGGACAAAGGATTGGTCAAAGAAAGCTTGAGTCTGTGTGTTGTTCCAACAGTACTCAGTTCGAAAAAAGATGGAGGTTGGAGGATGTGTACTGACTCAAGGGTGATCAATAAGATAACCATTAGGTACAGGTTTCCATTGCCAAGAATGGATGATCTGATGGATTGCTTGAGTGGAGCAAAGTACTTTTCAAATATTGATTTGAAAAGCAGATATCACCAAATTCGCATGAGAGAAGGTGATGAATGGAATACAGCCTTCAAAACCAATGAAGGACTGTATGAATGTCTTGTTATGTTGTTTGGCTTAACAAATGCGCTGAGTACCTTTATGAGGTTGATGAACCAAGTCACGAGGGATTTTATTGGGAAATTTGTCATTGTGTATTTGGATGACATACTGATTTACAGTAAATCAGTGACAGAACATCTGAAGCATTTAGCTACAATAATGAAGAAGCTACAGCAGGAGAGGTTGTTGATAAACATGAAGAAATCCTCGTTTATGAAGACAAAACTCATTTACTTGGGGTTTTTTATTTCGGCGAATGAGTTGAGGATGGATCCAGATAAGGTGGAAGTGATCAAGAATTGGCCATCACCGAGAAATGTATTTGAGGTGAAAATTTTTCATGGACTAGCTAGTTTCTATCGAAATTTCATCAGGAATTTTAGTGGGATTAGTGCAGTGATGATGGAGACAGTGAAGAAAAGACATAAATATTTTCACTGGATAGTAGAGGCTGAGAAGATCTTCAATATGTTGAAGCAGAAGATCACAGAACAACCAGTTTTGGTGTTGTCGTATTTCCAAAATACGTTTCAAGTGAAATGTGATGCAAGCGGGTTTTCCATAGGAGCGGTCTTGAGTCAGGAAGACAGACCGATTTCATATTTCAGTGAGAAGATAAATGAGGCAAAGGTGAAATACTCCACGTATGATAAAGAATTCTATGCTATCATATAGGCACTGAAGAAGTGGAGGCATTACTTGATCCCAAAAGAATTTGGCTTATATAGCGATAACCATGCATTACAGTTTGTGACTCAACAAGAGAAGTTGAATCAGAGACACGTAAAATGGGTAGAGTATATGCAGAATTTCACATTTGTGATTAAGCATATTTCTGGTACTGCTAACAAAGTGGTTGATGATTTGAGCAGGAAGTGTTTGTTGTTGCAGGAGTTCAAATTCAAAACATTGGGTTTTGATGATCTCAGGGACATGTACATACATGATCCAGACTTTAAGGAAGCATATGAAGCAACTGAGAATCTAGTTCTCAGAGACAAAAGACAATGGATAGAGTACGTGATCCAAGAAGGGTTGTTGTTTAAGGGCAATCAATTGTGTATTCCAAATTTCTCCATGAGGGAGAATCTGTTAAAGGAGAAACACAGCAGAGGCTTGGTAGGACATTTTGGCCATGTCAAGACATTCGCGAAGTTGAGTGAGTCATACTTTTGGCCGGGAATGCGAGAAGATGTCAAGAGGTTTGTAGACAGATGCAGAGTTTTCCAACATTCGAAGGGGAGGAAGCTGAATGCAGGTTTTTATCAGCCATTGCCCATACCAGAAAGACCGTGGGAGGCGGTTAGCATGGATTTTGTATTGGGATTGCCAAGGACACAAAGAGGTGTTGATTCAATCTTTTTGGTAGTGGATAGGTTTTCTAAAATGGCACACTTCATTCCATTCCAGAAGACCAGTGACGTGACTCACATTGCTAATTTTTTCTTCAAAGAGGTCATTCAACTTCATGGTTTGCCGAAAAGAATAGTTTCAGACAAGGATACAAAATTCATAGGGAATTTTTGGAGGACATTATGGAAAAATCTGGGGACTAATTTGATGTTTAGTTCAGCTTATCATCCTCAGATGGATGGGCAGACAGAAGTGGTCAACAGAATTTTGGGAGACTTGTTGAGAAGCTTGGTGACAGAGCACCACAACAGTTGGGACAGTATATTACCCCAGGCAGAGTTTGCATACAATGACTCAGTAAATCAGAGTACAGGAAAAAGTCCATTTTAGGTTGTCTATGGGATGCAGCTGAGAGGAGTTTCTGAATTAAGGGATTCAGAACAGACTATGACTAGGAGTGCAAGTGCCGAAGAGTTCACAGAGGCGATGAAAGAACTTCACGGCCAGGTGAAGCAGCGACTGTTAGATTCAAGTCACGAATATAAGTGCAGAGCCGACCAACAAAAGTGACAACTTCAGTTCGAGGTTGGTGATCTAGTACTGGCACATTTAAGGAAAGAAAGGTTCCCGAGGGGAACATACAATAAGTTAAATATGAATAAATTCGGGGAAAATGCTTATGAGATCGAGTTACCGAATGGGATCGGAATATCCCCGATATTCAATGTCACAGATTTATACCTATACAGGGATGGAGAAGCAGAGACTGGAACTGAGCAGCCAACAATCCAGTGGATGAAACAATTGCCAGTTGTCGAGAAGCCACATATGGAATGCATACTGGACAAGAGAGTGGGTAAGAAGACTAGGAGGAAAAAATACTTCAAGTATCTGGTCAAGTAGAAAAATCATCCAGTTGAAGATGCCAACTGGGAGACTGAGGCAGAAATATAGAATCATGGACAGACCGTGCAGGAGCTCATGGACAGGAGTCCATGAAATTCTTCAAGAAAGGGAGTATGATGCAGGAGCATCGCCAACACGTCAAGCAAGCCAACGCGGAAGCGGAGGACAGCTAGACAAGCCAACACACATTTTGAAAACACTTTGGGATTGTTGCGCAAAACTTAAATGAGCCATTAATATTTGGCGTAGTTGTATATTGTAATGGACCTTGAGCAGATAGCTCTTGTCCTTTAGTAGATAGGAGGCATTTAATATAGTTAATGCAGGTAGATAGAAATTTAATTCTAGACTAGACAGTTTTAGAAAGCAGGAGGGAAAACCGATATAGACACCCTCATTGTATCATTGTAACATTAGCCTAAGCATAGAATAGAAGAAGGAGGAGAACAAGAGCATGCAGAGAGCTGTGTAAAGAACACCCATGTACTGATATTTGAATTAATAGAAGAAGCTTGATTCAAATTCATGATTATGTGTTTGTTCTCTGTGTATTGATGTTATGCTCAATTGATGTTTGCTTCCAGTTATATGTTTGCTTTTATATGTTGTGTATATGATTTCATGGTTGAATTGAAGTCTGAAAGGGTGAAGGAATGAGTTTCAATTGTTTCTCTATTTGAGCCAAGGATTTCTGCAAGGAGTGCAATTGAAGTGTCCGTAAGGAGTGCGTTGACAGAGGGTTTAGATAGAGATAACCTTTGTTCTCATTCATCCTGAAGGTGCAGTTGGGCACAGGAGCCATGCAAGGAGTGCACAGGCCAGGTAAAGGTCTCAGGGTTGCGAACCTAAGTGGGTCTTTGAAGGACTATTGTTGCAAGTGTGCGCAGAGTCGAAGACTTCAACACGTAGCCGTGATTGAAGGTTTTCCGCAAGGAGTGCGAGCAAGGATCTCCTTTTAAGAATTTAAAGAAGTGGGAAAAGATTAGGAAGGATAGGCCTTGAGTTTGTCGAAAGACAGTGCAGTGAAATTGTGCCTTTAAGGTTGGCAAGAAGTGTCACAGGTTTACGCGCAGGTGAACAAGTCTTCGTGGAGGAAGTACTTGATTCATTTCGTAGAATCCATCAGGAAGGAACGGACGGTCGAAATTCCCTAAGGAGAATTCCCGGACCACCGTAAGTCGTTAGATCCTGGAAAGGTGCAGGGAAAATACGACGACATATTCCCAAAAAGGTTCCAAGCTCAGGAGAGGAGGAGTCGTTGATCAGGACCACGAGGTTTGTCGAATTCACATGCATATCGTGGATCGGAGTTTCGTGAGTCGAAGCTCCAAACTATTGCAACAGGAATTGGGATATCGCGATACGCGATATGCCGACAGTCGAAGGATAGTGTGTGGGGCCACAGGAAGTTAGTGGAGGACAGGTGGCACACCGTATCAAAGTTTGGGAAAAGTAAAGTCCCGGAACCATTGACATCAGGATTCGTGATCCCGCGAACCCCAAAATCCTGATAAAAGTGACGGGAAGTGGAAAAAGCCAACTCGCATGTGTGCATCGGAGTTTTGGCATATCGGTTATCGGGAGTTGGTAAGACAAGTTGCTTGGTATCATGAGTGGGGAAATCACGATAAGGGAGGTTCCGATAGGGTAAAGATAAGGTTCAGCATTGACTGAGGTATCGGATCTCAGGGATTCGAGAGTAAAGCGCTCGACCATTGGACTTGCGAAGTCGCAAGTTTCGATTCCCCGATAAACAAGAGAGGGGGATCGCCAGAAGAGAGCTGTGGGTGCATATTTCCTGATAGGGAAATAGAAGAACCTTGGTGTTCTTCGAGCCTAGGGAAGAGAGGATCCTGTGAGCGGGCATGCCTGCGGGTGCGGCTGCGTCACGAACACAATCTAGTCACAACCTTTATTTATATTACAGTACCCCGTCTAAATTTAGTTAAGCCATAAAGTCGCTATACTTGAAGACACCATTGGTATTCATGTCAGGATTCCCATACATCAAATTAACAGGTCTGAAATAGGCCACATCCTTGTCCAACTTGCATTGTAAATGCCAGAATTGCCAAACATGATTCACCCCATTAACCCATCCCATCAGACAACTCAGATACAAGTTGCATCCATATGGTCATGATGACCAACAGTTATTACTGAACTTTCCAGCTAAGCTCGAGTATAAGGCTTCAAGAACTCGATGTAGAACGCATTGTTTTTAGAAAGAACTTAGCAATTTTTTAATTTTGTAGAGTGAGAAAGCATGTGAAATCCTGAAACCCATAGTTGTGATCCCCAATTCTTATTTCTCCACATAATTTTTCGATAACTCAAATCCGACAATGCCAAGAGCTACATGAAGCCGAGGCGCCATGTCTAAATATGCAGTACCATATGAGCCCTGCGAACCTCAATTTGAGGTTGTGGGTGATCTCAAGGGGAAGGTGGAGTAGGTCAATCTCCTTGATATTGACTTAAAATATCTAGTCTTGTTCCCCAAGATGAACATAGACATCTTTTGGAGTATATCTCCAAACGAGTTGGGAGGCATGAAGTTCATGCCAAAACTTGAATTTATTAACCTATTCAACTCAACTATAATGAACCTCAGAGACCTACCAGTGTTCGGGACCCCTGGTGATGTTGCATAGTGCACCAAATTCCTGATCAGAAGGGTGGACGACTAAAGTCTCTAGTTGGATAGATGATATCCAATGCACGTCGATGACATCCATCAACTTATTGGACTATCCCTCGAAAGAGAGGATGTGTCTAGAGGATTCCAGGGTCCCAGTAAGAAGGACAAAAATAAAGGGGAGCCCAACCTCTATGAAAGTTTCCACACTCAAAGGGGGGTCGTACAACCAAAATTGACACAATACTACCAAAGATAGTCATAAATAGTTGCTAAATCATAGCTAGAAATGTTATAAGGTCGTATTACAAGGGAGAATGCACGTTGGAAGCATTATCAATAGAAGTTTTTTGCACCCATGGCACCATATTCAATTGGTGTAGTTACTTGTTGGAGGAAATACTTGTGTCTTTAGAGGAAGCCTAGGAGAAGGGAGGCACCTTCACATATGGATACATGTTGATGGTGTTCATAATGCTAAAGTGGAAGCCACCCACTGGAATTCCATTGGCGCTAGTAGACAAGGGGCTCCTAGAAAAGATGTTTGAGCCATGGCATTCTAGGGAGGACTTGGAGAACAAGGCCTTCAACAACACGACGTTCTCCAAGTGGTATAATGGGCTCATCGACGCAACATAGAGGTTGTGCATTCCACAGGATCTCCTCAACTGCAAAACGAGGAACATTGCCTTCAACATTAACCGACATCATACGTTTGTATGGCCGAGGCATGCCAATAGGTAGGATTTTCATTTGAGGATGTTTCTGTTCTACTTAGATGAGGAGGCATTCGACAAAGAGGTAATGTCATGGATGAGAGTTAACTCAACCAGCGCAAATCGGGGATGCACTACATTCTTCATGTCGAGTTGTTGAAGAATAAAGGAAATGAAGTAGGGTTAGGGTTGAGCTTAGGTTCAGAGGCACAAAAGAAATAATCTCGAACACATATGGACTCTGAGGAGGAGGAGGAGACACAACCACTAGAGAGGAAGAAAAGAACACTACTGATCTTTCTGTAGCTGCCAGAGCAAGCCATGTTGAGAGGTAAGGATTTCAATGAGATCTTGAGCATTGCGTTCATCACATAACCAATGGTGAATAATTTTAGAACCGGGGTCTCTCCGAGAAAAGTTATGAACCCCCAACCCATTTCATCTATCGTCCCTTGCACTCACTCACTGGTTCATGCAACCCTAGTCATCCATATTCAGGACAACCCTAAGCCTAACACCCTTCCATCCTCCATCATCACTGAGAACCCTCCATCACCACCACAATGCCATTCGCCACCCCCATAAACCACCGGTCCACCTGAAACCACTGATCCAAAGTCAATGCATCTCGATCCCCTAGAACAACTTGAGCCAAAAATCCCAAAAACAAGCACATAGTTTCCTAAGTAGAGACCAAAAGTTTTTGTTCCAAATGCAGAAGTACTGCACAGAGACTACAGTTGACTAGTTCGAACTTCGATGCCCAGGAATAGAATATTATGCCTTTTTTGCAGAAAAACGACACTCAAACGGTAGACGAGCCACAAGCTCAAAGCCCCCAACACATTTCCTCAATGACCAAGGTTGAGGTTTCCAAGGGAGATGAAACTCTGGAAGCAGACATAAGTAAAGAGAAGGATCTACCTGAGGTTCAGAAGGAACCAGAGTCAACCTCTGGGAAAAGCGCAACATCAACGCAGGAACATATGGACATGGTTCTCCAGAACCCTTAGTAGTGTACATAGTTGTTGTAGCTCTCCTTGACTATAACACAGGTTCTGACACTCCTACCATCAATGTTGAGGTTGAGGATTGTGTGAGCACCGTCGACAGGAGAGGAGGAGGTAGAGATCCCATTAGAACATTCAACGACCAATGGACTTCCATTGGAGGCTCGAGTACCCAGGGATGTAACACCATCTTTCGGTGACCTTGCACAATTTCTAGTGACATACATAGTTGGAATGTTCATAGAATCAACTGATCAACTAGAGAAGAGGCTCCACTAGGCTGAAAGGTCTGTCGATGTCACAAGGGAGGAAGTGTTCCTTGCACAAGAATCCATAAAACAAGATGAACATGCAAAGGTCCAGGTCGAGCAAAGAGTAGAAACAGTCCAAGAAAGGATTGTTGAGGCCTAGCCAAAGATTCAGAAGGGTGTACCCCAATTGCCCAAAGCCAGCGATGCAAGAGAGACGAAGCATCAAATTGAGATGCTCCAAGGATCATGGTCACAATTGGCCATTCACGTCGAGCATATGGAATTATAGTTGCGTAAAATGCAACAAGAAGCAGAGTAGTAGCCTCAAAATCTACAGGAGTAGATAAGCGCACAACTGAGTGCAGAAAGATTTTCAGGGAAGTCACTGATTGGATGGGAATCATCGCTAGATGCAACTAGACCTTGGAGGATATCCACACTAAAATCCAAGAGTTGAATGAACAATTTGTGGATACGATGGATCCACTGGAGAAACAACATAAGTTTGACCAAATCTAGCAAGTGGACAATGAACTGAAATCTCTATTTGAGGCATAATCCATAACGAAGAAGGAGTTACTCTAATTTCAGCCTATCGTTCAAACGATTTATATGTAGATGCATCAAGTTGATGCAACAACATATTATGAATGGAACTCGTTGGTCTCATCCAAGACCAAGGGATGTATTGCAAATGCGACCCAAGAGTTCGCAAAAGAGGCCTCAATCCTTGCCAAGAAGTGGCAGGATAAAGTTGGAAGCTTTGAATAAGTTAAGAAGCAAGCCTTGCAAATGGTCCTAGAGTTGGTCCCTTCATATGAAGAGGCAGAAGAAGAGAAAGTGCAACCAAAAGAGAAAAATAAAGAGGAAAAGGAGGACAAAGGGAGACAACAATTACTCTTGGAAGCTGTGAAAGAGACGGGTACTTGAATTGAGGGAGAGTCAAGGTTTGTGGTTGGAGCCTATTGGGCCCTTCATTTTTGGATAAGGATTTGTGCAAGAAGGAATAAAGTCCTAGTTTTGGCCTAGTATGAGTTGCACAAGCTACAAAATAAGTTGGACAACAGATCAAGGAGAAGTAACAGAAATCAGTTGCGAAAATGATAGCACAACGCCAGCAAAGAAAAGAAGTTGAAACAGAACAAGAAAGTGTGCAAGACAAATCCATAAGACACGACTTAGCTTATATATAGGGGTGAATATAATTGTAAAATGGTTGGTTGGTATCACAAGTGTAAGGGTTGGTCATAATTGTTGTTCTCTATTCTTGAGAAGTCATATTCTGATTTCTCTAATGTAATCAGTACACCATTATGGGAGTTAGAGCTCTAGGACATGGGTCCAGAGCCAGGAGTCTGTAAAAAAGAATTACCTTGTATCTATGAGATTGTAACTGAGAAATATCTTAAGATAATATATGAGACAGATCCAAAATTTGAAAATATGTTGCGACATTTTGTGTTTATACTATTGCATTGTATCTTTACAGTACTTCTTTATGTTTCATAAGTTTTACATGATGTTTATGTACATGAATGATTTTCTGCAACCTAAGTAACTTCAGTTCTTGCATATATGAGTTCAGGTTTGTTCTATAGTTAGATGTCTTGCACAAGATCAGGATGAATCTTGAAGGTTCTGTGAACCTACCTAAGTATTCTCCTTTCCCTTCCCTATCCTTTTATCTCAACAATGCCTTGAGTGAGACTTCTTCTCTTCGGAGGAGATGAAAATGCAGTGCTCTAGACTACATGGTACCTTTTTTTGGTAACCTAAGAAGGACCCTAGTTTGATCGATCTTGTGTCAACATAATTCCTCAAACAAATACCTCTTCTGGAACCATTCTTCGAATAGTTCCCATGACACTTCTTTGACGACTATGTTTAATTGTGGTAGGAGCGTCTTCTACTAGAGAAGAGTGATCCCTTTTAGTTGAAATAGCTCCATGCAGACCTTCATGTTGGAGGTATAGTGACAAAGTGAAAATCACATCGCCATATTCTCCAACCATGCCTCGGTGGATGTGTCGTCCAGGGCACCAAAGAACTCGAGAAACTTGACCTTCTCAGGTTCGCGGTAAATTCTACCAATACCGACTAGGGCACGCGGTGGACCCTTAGGAAGTGTCAATGCCCTAGCCTCATCTCTATCCAAACAACTGATCATTATCTCAAACATCCTCTGAAAGGACCTCATCAGCCTAACCACATCACCCACAACTATTTGTTCCTTCCCGATAACCTATTCGTCTCCCTGGGGGTTAGACCCCTTGGGAGTGGATGCTACTGGGGGAATCACGCCTCCCCCCCTAGCACCACATCGTCTACCTCCGCGATGTCCTCTAACCATGATTACCTGCACGAATAAAAATCAATTTAATTAGAAACATTTTATAATTAGGTATTTAATAAATGGAAGTCGTAATGACCCCAAGTCGTGGGTCGAATCGGCTCTAATACCATATGTAATGTCCCATGCGTCATGACAACCAAAAGCAATGTACAACATGCATTTTTTTTTACTGCGTTAGGAAATCAAACATCACAATAGGCAACTACATCACTAACACGTCCTTTATGTATAATAACTAACATTAGCAAAATATGCACACAAGGCTGACACATCATCACCATGAACCATGACATGCACATCAAGGTATTAACACATTAATTTACAACAATTTAACATCTTTCATTCTACATCAATTATCGACACATAACAGTACATATCTTAAACATTCAACTCATCTTATAAGTTACATCAATCCTAAACATCGATTAATCAAGGCACAAGGATAATTCTTTCACATAACACAAGTCCATAATAAATCCAAGGCGAAAGCATAAATCAACTAATTTCAAGGCACAAAGCCTAACCCAATGCAATCATTTGCCAATAAAAATTGTATTACGCACTAGAAGACTAAATCCTAACACCAACATTATTACATCAAACTCATTTCACGAATGTCCAAAAATCTATAACTATCATTAATCAAGCAAATCCATTATGTTATGTCATCAAAGTAAATGAGTACCATAAAGGTAAATGTTTTATTTTAAACATCATTAGAATAAGTGGCATGTGACAATGTCTTTAACGATCCCCTTACTAAAACATAAAACAAAATGAATACCACAATGTAGCATATATATATATATATATATATATATATATTTCAAGATAAGAGTATTCTTATGGCGATACAAGTATGGACAATTTAATACAATGATGTTAATAAATAAAAATCTAAATGATTTAAAATCATTATTCTTAAACAACTTCAACTTCATGACAGAGACACGATACCATATGTAACATTAGACTGATGGCTAAACGTTAAAGTAATACACATAATATAAATATATATATATATAAATATATATATATAAATATATATATATAAATATATATATATATATATATATATATATATATATATATATAACACTTATGACACGAATAAAGTAATAAAACTTACGCATTTTATTCAATATAATGATTAAACATCCTAAAAATAAGAAACAAGACTTTCCCACCTTACCACTTGATCTTTCCGAGAAGTTTCTAAGATTTCTCTCCACTAAAATAAGATTTAGACTTTTAAGGAGTAAAGTGTAAAACAAGGCAATTAACTACCTAAAACACTTGTTGCACCAAACTATCACTATTTTTGGAAAGAAGTTTTTATCCCCTAATAATGGATACCTCTATCGTAACAATGACATATACAAAAACTTAGTCAGTCTTGTTGTATATTATTTTTGTCTTAATTAAGATTTTGTTAGATCTAGTTTAATTTCAATATCATTTAATACATTCGCAGTTAATGTATGATTGTGAATATGGTTATAAAGGTCCATAATTATTGGTTATTAAAACATTTAGCTAATAAAAACTAATTAATGAATTGAACTTTTATTTTAACTCCTTACAATTTTAGTATTGACCATAGCGATCCATATAAATCTATGGATAGAATTAATTTAATTTTAGATAGCATCAACACCTTAAACCGAATCGAAAAGTACCTCGAGGGGATTTTGCAATTGAAAATCAACTTGAATATTAACGAATAGGCATCAACCAACCTCATGTGAGTGAGTTTTTTTTTTTTAAAACGCCCATTGCTCTGTAGTAAAATAAACTCAAGTAATTTTCTCTCCAAGTATTGGTATGGTAAGGGTTCATAGGAGAAATTCGAATGACCTAAATATCTTGTTCTATCCATGTTTCAGTCTTTGCCCAGTCGTTATCTTAATGCAGTTTTGGAAGTTTCTATGTGTATGAAAATACCTAGTCTTCTACTTGGCGAAAATCACCATCAACGCACATGTAATTAAACTTGTCAATGACTAAATATGAAATCTTTAAGCATTAAAACATAGATCTCTTAAGACAAAATCATTGGGATAAAATATGAAAACTCTAAGAATTAAAACGCATATCTCTTAAGACAAATCGCTGGGATCAAAATATGAATTCTCTAAGCATTAAAACACAAATCTCTTAAGACAAAATCGCTAGGATAAAAATATGAAAACTCTAAGCATCAAAACCCTGAATACAACATAAATTTAACACCAAATTTTGCAAAATTTTCGACGAGATTAAACGAAAAATAAAACAACAATTTAGCACAAAGGAATTACATTTACCGAAGGCGCAGAATCTGAAGTGGTTGTCCTGTGCTTGCGCTCTATCCATCTCATGCTTGCCAACTGCTGAGACCTCACCGATACCTCCCATCCAATGCTAGTGATACTCTTCTTCCTCTTGAGACCCTTGAGCCGCAAAGGTGCCACACACACAATACCAGAGAATGATAGCTCCCATTTCACCTCGCAAGGTCGAGCTACCACTCGTTATCCGATTTAGGTATCCCAACTCCCACAAGAGAATTTTAGTCAAGACAAATTCCGATAGTGTAACCTTACGAAAACCCGACGTGATCCATACTCCTCCTCCACCATCCTTTTTATAGAGTTTTCCTAGTGATTAGTTTCCCAAACCCTAAGTAGATTATTCTTATTAAATTTAATTAGGATTAACCTCCCTCGTACACATGTCACTAGATCCCTTAGTTGCACCAAAAAATCAATTTATTAATTAATTATTTTTTCCTATTTCCACCCACCTAAAAGCGTTCCTAAAAACACTCCTCGGTGTTCCATTATTCCATTACAATTCTTAAATGATTTACGCCTTTCCTAAATCCTAGTTGATTTTACAATTAGAAGGTTCCAAAGACTAGATTCCCTAGTATGTTAAGCATTCCTCTTTTACTTTAAGTTTCCACTTTTCTATCTAAGTTAAGAATTAGTAGGTTTAGATATAAGCAACAATTTACTCTTTTAATAATTTAATCGTTCATTAAAATTTTACTTGAATGATTAAAGTTTAAATTTTCCTTACCCCCTTCTTGTTACAAGTCCATTTAGTGTTTTTTTTTATCACATGTTCTACTTAGACCTAGGTTTTAAATTCACAAGGCTTGGCGACAGGTTTTTTAAGGGAAAAATTTTGTTATTAAACTTTACTCATACCCTCATTCATTTTAAGGCTGACCAGGTCCTAAGGAGGCATAGTTTTCTCGGCACTAGGTTTATTAACTTACCATATTTAAAATCGTGACGTGCCCTTTAGGACGCACTGCGTGCTCCAAGGGTGCCACTCGCCTGCATTTTGTTTTTATTTCGGGGACGTGCCCTTCAAGATGCATTATGTGCTCCAAGGGTGCCACTCGCCTTTTGACTGAATTTGACAGACGTCAAACCCCTGGAGTCCATACTTCGTCAAGTAATATTGTGGTAGAATAAGGGCCTCTAAGGAATAAGGGCGTTGCCTTATTGCACACACTTTTGAATCATCGTGAACGACTATCACAATCTTCCCTGACGACATCGTGGATCTCTCGAACTAGGTAATCATTAACCTACAGTTAGAGACACGACGAGAGTGATAGTATGTTGTGGGAGGGCTTCTGCCACACCTCTCCCTCAATTTCTTTAGTTGTCATGTGTGGCCCCTTTACTCCAAATGTGGTTCTGGTTGGAAAGCTATCATCATCCTGCATCCATCAACAAAACATGTTAGCTATAACAATCAACATCATAATATCTAGTCATACGTCACATCTGTAATATCAAAAACATTCAAACCATAAAACTCCACTCCCTGACTCGATCCAGATTCCAAGGATATCTATCGATTCCATCGGTATCCTCTAACATCTAGAGTCCTGCACACTCAAGAGAACCCATTCAATAACACCTGTCGATGTAAATATAGAAAAAATAACATATCATTAAATACACAACATCTCATAATCATAATAAAAAAAGAAGTCGTATAATGAACTAGATCACTTGCATGCAAGTGTCCTCAAAGAATAAGTCCGCTCAGTGCGCACAAGAGAGGGATGTTACAAAAATGTAAATGAGATAATACAATAAAAAAATAAAAGAACTCAAATACACATGTAATTGATATACATCATTGCATCTTCAAAGTCCCTTTAAATAACATGATTGTTATCCATAATCTCAATTCCAAAATTACATTAGTACAATATAGGCTTACAAAAACACAATTTAAATACACTCTAAAAATCCACTACTCAAATGCAGAAACATAGTGTACCATTGAATTCTTGGTTAAAAATCGTGCAAAATTGATATAAAATACTTGAAATTTTGTCAAGGTACCCCTTGGCATGCTTTATAATGATACCTCATATGCCTTGTACCCTCGACATGCATTACAAGGAAAACAATATCCATTAAATTTTGTATGTTTAGTGGCTTGGGGTGCACACCATTAAATAGGGCATGCCCCTAACCTTCTTCCTGAAATTTATTGCATACATTAAGTGCGACTTGGTGGGTTCTATAACCAAATCCTGAAACTAGTTGATGGCTTTAATTATAATTAAAATATTGTTTTAACCAAATAACATTGGTGGATATTTGGTTGGTGGAGGTTGTTTATGCCTTTGCTAAATTTGGCGGGCCATGGGTTCTATTCTTGTCGACCACAAATGTCTTTGGTTAGAACTCTCTCTATATATACTATATATAGTCCAAAATATATGTTATATTTGTTTCCAATTATACAAATGATATCTGTTGTAGCCTCCATGTAATATATGGTCTGGGCTATATAATATAACATATGACCATGGAATATAGGTCAAGGGCTTATCCCTCAACCCTGCCCACCCAAACTATACCATATTACAACTCAAATAAAATACTAACCACATACTTATTAAGACCTTTGTTGTGGTGCATTGATTTAAGGTCTATGTGAAGGTTTTGGTTATGGAGGTCATGGGTTCAACCCCCGTCTACTCCATAAATTTTAATATACACTAGCCAATATTGGCAAATGGGAGGCTTCCACATGGAAACCTCTCATTGGCTCTTCATTTCCACATGTCAAATTAGGATTGCACAAATTAACTTCCACTTGTTAACTGGTGATTTCTCCACATGTACCTTTCCCAGACAACTTCCAGTTATGTGTCACATGTCACCCTTGTAGTGTTGACATGTGTCAGCTCTTTATTTAACCTGTACCTTGACCTTTGACCTAGGTTGACTCAAACTTTGACCGCTTATATATTTTTCATACAATCTTGGTTTGATGCGTCGTTTTCATCGTTCGAAAGATGACGACAAGCTCTATGCATTAATGTCATTTTTAGGAAAATTTGAGATGGCGGATTTTTTAGCATTTATGGATCCCTTGGGAACTTTGTGAGCATTCCAAATCCTCCTAGACCTATGTGATAATTTCTTAGATTCTTCTAGATCACTATTCCTCCTCCAACTTGCATCAACATATCCACCACCCATGAAACTATATTCAAAACAAAAAATTATTGACCTATAAAGATCTCCATTACTACCATAAGATTATTACTCTCACCCAAGCTCAAGATGGATCATAATTAATATAAGGTTATTTTTTTAGTTTAAAGGATAGTGCCACCCCTAAACCCATGTTTAGTTGAGGTGCCCTCATACATAAGTAAATAACCTAGATAAGTTATCCTCTTGTTTTTTGAATTATGAAAAAAATGAGTAAAGGAGATATCGACAAATGTATCTTTTAACTCTTGTACTTGATTCATAATAGGAAACATGCCTATATTTTTATTGTTGTAATATTGATTGGACCATTAAATAATAATATTTGAATATCTTAGAATTTGAAATTGAATAAACCCTTTTTCATGTATTGTTTTCAGTAGAATACAAAGAGAATACAATTTTTCATGAATGTTAGTCCAATGTCCACCTATATACCTTAATAAAAAATAATGTTAAGTGTTAATGTAAAGGACCCTCTAGCACCACATATACCTGATACTTCTTGACATTCTCCATCAAAATATCCACATGACTTCTTTGTATTAATACTTGGCAAGTGGTTCCTAGAAACAATTTTGGATATTCACCCAACCTCATGTTGAATGGAACCTGGTGGGAGAAATTTATACTATCCCATATTCCATATATAAACAATTCATTACATTTACTACAGTTTTCTATAATATATACATATAGATGACATGTTCAAAAAACCCTTCTAAATGGAAGTAGAAACTTTTAAGTCACTATTCATATTCCCCAACAGGTAATGAGTGGTAGTTCTTTGAAAGGTCTGGTTTGCATATTTTCACACCAACCCTTGAGTGAGTCTAGAGCTAACTCCCCTTCTAAAACATTTCCCATCCCTATTTGTTGTTCTATTTTTCCCAACCCATAATGGTATAAGGAAAAAAAATAAGCATATGGGATATATTTTCCTCATCATTTTTACACATTGGGAATCGTCCAAGACCATTGCAACTTCTACTCTAGATAAGTAGGAACTTTCTAATTGATTTCTAGCCACATGAAAATAAATTTGAAAGGACATTTGAATTTACAAATTTCCTTTTACCCCCATGCCAATTCTTGAAACTAATATTCTTCTCTCAAAAATCATATAGTGAAGGTAGGATGACAACAAGGGATTATAAAATAATAGCTTTATGTTTAATCAAAATATATGGTTATTAGCACAGTGCTTTTAGTTTTTCTCCCTGAGTCTATAGGTTTATAGGCATAGTGTTTCATGCATTCCCACAATAATACCGTTAATTGTTCATTATGGGAAATGGCAAGGTCAATATCATCTATTCATTTATCTTCAATTATGAATATCTATAAATCCAACTTATTTGGGATGTTAGATGAATTTATTGCAATTCCATGCAAATTTGTAATTGGTTAAAGTGGACATGTCTAAATTGTTGAAGGCATTACCATAATTCCTTTTAACATACTAATTTGACTTAATGGTATTTATTCTAACGTTGGTTAACATCATAGTGACATAACTACCATAGAATGAGGTTTCATAACATTTACATAAAATTATATCAAACAATATTTGTTTTGTCTCCAGGATATTATTTTCATCAAGCAATATCTCAAGGAAGGTTAGTTGACCCTTCCTATAGCATAGTATTCGCATGGAAGGGGAGCATTGAAAAGGGTTAGATGACCCTTCCTCAATGACGGTATTCTTGTCATTGGGTATCCAGTGGAAGGGTTGGTTGACCCTTCCTCAAGAATTGCATTCTCACCAATGTGGATTCCAAGGAAAGGGTTAGTGGACCCTTCCTTAAGAATAGAATTATCATATAGGGGTAGTCCAGGGAAGGGTTATTTGATCCTTCCTCCAATATAGTATTCCCATTGAGAGTGAGGTAGGGAAAGGGTTGGTCAATCCTTCCTATAGCATCTGATTCTCATTGAGGGTGAGCCTGGGTAAGGAGTGGCTAAACCTTCATCCAAAATAGTATTCTAAACAAAGAGGGGGTTAGGGAAGGATCAATTGACCTATTCATTGAGCATATTAGTTCCACTAAGGGGAATCCCAGAGAAGGTTTGATCATCCCTTCCTATACATTAGTATTCTTATTGAAGTGAGGTATGGGTTTGACACCTCCTTGAGAATAGTGTTCTCATAGGTGGATATTCTGGAGAAGGGTTGGTTGACCCTTCACCCAGCATAATATTCCCATTGAAGGTGAGATATTGAAAGGGTCAATTGATCCTTCCTCTAGGATGGAATTTTCATTGAGGGGGATCTCATGGAATGGTCTCATGAAAGGTTCAAATGATGCTTCCTCCAACATAGAAATATTGTTGAGGGTGATCCCAAGGAAAGGTTGACGAACTCTTTATCTAGAATAGTATTGTCTTTGAATCGAGGTTTGGGGAAGGGATGATAAATCCTTTGTCAATAATATAATTCTTATTGAGGGTAATACCAAGTAAGGTTCCTCTAAATATTCATACATAATACTATTTTAGTTGAAGTGGTTCTAGAGAAGGGTTGACCAATCATTTATCCACCATAGAATTATGTTCAAGGGTGATCTCTAGGAAGTGTTGATTTATTATTCCTATAAAATATAATTATCTTCGAGTAGGATCATCGAAAAGGGTTGACTAAACCTTCCTTTAGCATAGTATTATAGTCAACAAAAAACCTAGGGAAGGGTCAACCTACTCTTCCTCCACAATGATATTCTAGTAAAAGGGGGACCTAGGAAAGGTTTAGTAGACCTTTCCTCAAGCATATAATTCCCATTAATGAAGAGCCAAGAAATGGTTTGGATAATGCCTCCAACAACATAGTATTCTCAATAAAGAGGGGCACAAGGAACGATCGACTAACCCTTACTTGAACATAGTCTTCCTTCTAAGGGGGAGCTTAGGGAAGGGTTAGCTGACCCTTCCTCTATCATAATATTCTCATAGAAATGTTATCTAGGGAATGGTTTTCCAAATCATTCTCTATTATAGTATTCTCATCAATGGAGATCCAAGCATATAATTCCCATTAATGAAGAGCCAAGCAATGGTTTAGATAACACCTCCAACAACATAGTATTCTCAATAAAGAGGGGCACAAGGAACAATCGACTAACCCTTACTTGAACATAGTCTTCCTTCTAAGGGGGAGCTTAGGGAAGGGTTAGCCGACCCTTCCTCTATCATAATATTCTCATAGAAATGTTATCTAGGGAATGGTTTTCCAAATCATTCTCTATTACAGTATTCTCATCAATGGAGATCCCTTGGAATGGTCAACCAACCTTGAAATGTTAGGAAGGGTCAACTGAGCCTTCTTACACAATAATATTATTGATGATGGTGTCTTGTAGAAGTGTCAACCATCATTTTATCCAACATGGTATTCACATTGAAGGGTATCCCAAGGAAAGGTGGCCAATCCTTCCTCCACAAAAGTATTCTAGTTGAAGGGGTTTAGGGAAGGGTCGACTAAACTTTCTTTGAGCATAGTGTTATTGTCAATGGAGAGCTAGGACATTTTTATATGATCATTCAAAATATATTTCATTATCGTTGAGTCGGATCTCAAGGAAGGGACGATTGAACCTTCCTCTTGCATATAATTCTCATTGAGTGGTATCCCAAGGAAGGGTAATCCAAACAGTCCTCCACCATGGTATTCTCATCGAATTCGGTCATAGGAAATGGTTAGTTTACACTTACTTTATCATGGAATTATTTTCAATGTTTTTCTTAGGTAGCATTCATGTAACTCTTCGTCGAGCATAGGATTCACATAGAGGGGTCCTATGAAACTATTGGATGACACTTCTTTAACCATTGATTTATTGTAAAGAGGTTTCCTAGGGACAAATAGGTCAATTGCTCCTCCTATCTAGAATTATTGTAGATGGGTAGCCATAGGAAGGGTAAAACATCCCTTCCTCCAGTATATAATTCCCATCAAGGGTGATATGTGAAAAGGGTTAGTTGAACCTTCCTCCAACATAGAATTCTCATGGAGGATGAGCCTAATGAATGGTAAACCAAACTTTACTCAAGCATATTATTCTTCTCAAGGAGGAAAAATTAGTGAATGGTTAGTGGAACTTTCCTCAAGGATATTATTCTCATTAACGAGAAACCTAGAGAAGGGTCAAAAACCCATTTCTCTATCATATTATTCTCCTTGAGGGGAATCTAGGAAAAGGTCAATCAACCCTTCCTTCAACCTAGTATTCTAATCGAGGGGAGCTCAGGGAAGGTATTATTGACACTATATTGATCATAGTATTATATTCAAGGGAGAGCTCATCGAAGAGTTAGTCAAACCTTCCTTGAGCATACTCTTAGTATCACAATGGTTTCTAGGGAACCATCTATCAAGCATTTCTAAAGCATAGCACTAGCATAGACTGATGCTTCATCCAACATAGCACTCTCATCAATGTAGATCCCAGGGAAGGATCAATTGAGTTTTATTCAAGTTTAGTATTATAATACAAAGGGACCATGGGGAACTATTAGCTAACCTTTGTTAGATAATAGTCTCGTTGTTAAGGTGGATTTCGAGAAAGTGTTTATTAATACTTCCTCAAATATAGTTTTTGCATATAGTTTTATAACTAAAGAAGGTGTTATCACTCCATAAATTTATTTTGGATGAGGAAGAAAGTCACAGAGGTAACCACAAACCAACTTGGGGATGGAAGTTATCCCTTCCAACCAGAGAGGGCTCTCTCTCTTCAAATCAATTACTGAAAGGATTGATTTTGAATTTCGTCCAAAGGCTACATCTCTAAGGAAAGATTTAATTTATATATTTGGTGGAAAGGTGGGTAGAAATTCCATTGGGAAATGGAGTCACTAAAAGGTCAGAAATCAATGACATTTTACTATACACTTGGTGAATTGAAAGGTGATTGATCAGAGGAAAGGTAGAAAGCACTTCTTTAGGCCAATTAAATATAATTGCAGATTGAAGATTACAGAGAAAACAAATAACCCCTTAGGGAATATATCAAGGATGAATCCCAAGGTAATTACAACAGAAAGATAACTAAAAATATATGAAACCAATCATCAGATAAAGATGGATTATGATACATATACCCCACATTAACATAAAGAAGAAGACATAGAACATAAATGGATTAAAACAAGAATAAAAATATTGTAGGATCACATGCATAAACAAACACAATCACATGTAGATCTGGAGTCAAATTTAAGGGACTTTTGATCTATCAAATTTCATTAATATCAGGGAAGATTTTTACAAAATGCTCTCAATAGTATTTTCCTTACACACTTTCCAACCCCCTTGAGCTGATGTAGATCCATAAAATATATACAAAATGTCTCTTCCTAACTTTCCAAATTCGATTTCAATTGCTATCCTAATATTAGCTACACTTACACATATGTTGGCATCAAAATCTAAACAAACTTCTAAAAACAATGAGTCAAACTTGACTCATTTATTACATCATAAGCATTTAAAAAATAAGGTGTTTGAATCCTTGATATGGTGATATTTGACCTTGGAGATCATTGAAGATGAGTACTTGGTGCCTCTATTGACCTATCCATGCTAATCTGAACACCTTCTGGACGCTCTGTCACAGTTTCACAGCAAGGTTGTTGTGCAACAGTAACCTACATGAAATCTGGCTTGGCAAAATTCTAGTAAATATGCATCAAAGATCATTTCATATATTCCAAACCATGATATCTATGAAAAAATTGAGAGAAAGTTTTGTTATTGGGTTATTTCTTGACAAAAACCTCTTTGGGTTTTCAAAAAATCCTCTCAAACTTCTTGAAATCTATGCCCAAAGATGATGGCTAAAATATGAAATCCTTAAATGCTTAAATATAGAAAAATGTGTTATAATGATTCATACAAATATCCCAAATTATGATACTTGTTCCAAATATGAGAGAGGTTTGTTTTATTGGGTCCGTTCTTGAAAAAAACCTCTCTGGGTTTTTCAAAAATCCTCTCCAGTTGTTCAAAAAACAATATTGAAGTTGACCACTAAAATAGTCATTTGTGCAACGTGCATTGCAACTCATGCACAACATGATTGAAATTGAGGGTTTTGCAAGGGAATATTGGTGGGATTGATGTTGAAGGTAGCATAAAATATGAATTTTTTTTTTTTTTTTAAGTAAGAGGGAATTATATTAAGGTCCTTCAAAAAACTGGTTGAAGTGCCAGATAACATCCATAGACAAAATGGCTACACTGGACTGCCCCAACAAAGGGGAAACCAGTCCAGCTAGCCTATAAAGTATGCTAATCAGTTCTAAGACTAAAAAGACAGTAAGTGGGAACTGTTCTTCCAATATAAAAAGCTAATAATGACATGGTTTGCCTAAAAAAAACATGATTAAATACCTGGCTGGTAACCCTGGCTCGTGGCTGAGAGATCTCCTGGCCACGGTTCTTCCTCTATGTAGGTCGGCCCCGAGTCCCAAATCATCTCGTCATTCACATTGTCCATTGCTCGCTTAGATTCTTGTGCCTCCAGCTGCTGTTGGCGAGTTGTCGAATCATCCTTTGCCACCTCGCTAGTGGTGCACTCCACCCCAGTCTTCTTTGCACTCTGTTGCTTGATGTCGTCCTCCCTAGTTGCCGTGCGAGGTGTCTCCTCTGAGGATGCTCCATCTGGGTGAGAGGGAAAGGTCACACTCATGGAGGCTAGGAGATGAAGGAGAGTCGCCACCTTATCATTTGTTGAGTGCACCCGGAAGTGGAGGTCGTCTACCTCCTTACGCAATTCAAACACCAAGCTGTAAATATTTTCTAGACTGTCCCGGAGCTGCACGCCTGTGCTGGAGATGGGGTTCTGGTGCTCATAATTCCCTGGCCTGCGTGGAGGGGGGGGATCAATGACGGTTGGCAAGACGGGTGTCAGCTCAGCAGAGGCGGGGCGAGGGCGCAGAGGAAGGTTTGTTATCCAGGGGACAATTGCCATGGAATGGGGTTGCACGTCAGGAGGTGAAAGGGGGGGCCTGCGAGGCCTCCAAGGAGAGCCCCTCCTTGGCTTCCCTCATTCACGGGGCATTGGACCAGGCGTGAGAATGGGGTGCAGCAGCTCGCAGGGTGTGTGAGAGTGGAGAAAGCTAGCAGAGAGCCAGAGGATGCGGATGATGTCCTCCCAAGAGCACAAAGGGGGACGCTCATCGCCCCTTGACCCGAAACTGTGACTGTAATTCTGTGCGAGAGCCATGCTTTGAGGTTCTAAATGGAGGAAGGGCTGGATAACTGCGCGCGTACAAGCCTTTACTTCGCGTGGTAGCGAGTTAATGCCGAAGGGAGGTGACGAGACTCGACATGGGCCCATCACGTGGCCTCGTGCTCAATGGGCTAGTGCCAGCCTCCTCCGAATGCCCCGTGTCATCCAAAAACACCCCATCCGGGGGGTGGTCTGTCAAAATAGCCCTGCAGATACAACGTTGGAGGAGTGGGTGATCCGGGTCCCTGTTTGAGTTACAAAGAAGCTCTGGTCCACTCCAGGTAGTACCTAGATTAGCTAGATCATCCGCCACTTGATTCACCTTCCTTCTGATGTGGGATGGGATGATAGCTTGATTTGGCAACAATAAATCAGAGAGAATCTGCAACCCAAGGGAGAGTCTCCAGCTAGGCGCCAGTCTATCCGGGTGTTGGGCTCCAGATTTGTAACATTTTCTTGCTGGTTCTTGAAGACATTGTTCACTCTCCTGAAGACTTTTGTTAAGCAAATGACATTCTTTCTGTGCTATTCATGTTCTATTACACCTATATGTTCCATTATATACAGAAA
>ML783157.1:0-26041 GCA_009831015.1 Picea engelmannii | reverse complement strand
TTCTTTTAGCAGTTCAGAGAGTAGCTTGGCATCCTTTAAACCCCCTCTTCAGCCCTGCATTTCCTGTGCTGGTTCCTCTAAGTCTACCTTCCCGGGTTGACAATTAAATGTTGATTTACATGGTATATCTGCAGCTCGACACCGGGTGCACTCCATTTAGCATTCGGCGGAAGATGTTGATTATAATTTGAGAGTCCCCCTCGAAGATAAGCTTGGTGAAGCCATTTTTGCGGGCTAGGCCCAGTCCTTTGAGAAGACCCCAGAGCTCTGCATTGTTGTTTGTTGAGTGCCCAAGGGAGCCTGCACTTATGATCAATATGTGCCTGCAATGGTCGCGGAAGACTATCCCATAGCCTGCAGCTCCAGGGTTGCCTTTTGAGGCCCCATCGAAGTTTAGCTTAATGTAGCCCTCCGGGGGAGGAGACTAGTAAGATGGACTTCAGAGCATAGGTGGGAAGGTAATGTGTGCCGAGAGAGGGGGATGTAGCTCCCATTGTTGAAGGATGGGGCATTCAGAAGGTGAAACATTCATATCTACCTCAGACCAACGTTGGGTGTTGATCGTCTCCCGGATATTACTGCGACAGAGGTGCCAACATTGCTGCCATTTGAGGGAGTGGCCTATGAAGATTCTCCTGTTCCTTTCCTTCCAGGTCTGCCATAGAATAAATCCTGGAATGAGTTGCCAAATGCGATTTAAGATGGGGGATTGGAAGGCCTCATTCCTCCAGTTCGTTAGCGTTCCCTGGATGCTGTCCCTATTTCAATCTATAGTGCGCATGATTAGCGCCGCCTAGTCCCAAACCTAGGCTGTAAAGGGGCAAGTGTTGAGGAGATGGTTCAGAGTTTCCTCTGCTTCACAACATAGAATGCATATTGAGGTTCCCACAAAACCACGTTTCGTTAGATTATCCCAAGTCAGAATGATAGAATGTAGAACAAGCCAAAGGAAGAGAGTGACTTTTGGCCATTGCTTAAGATTCTAGAGTTTTTTCCAGGCTGTCATATTTGGGATGGGGTCCATTATAGTCTTGATCAAGTAGGCTTCTTGTGTGCTAAAGGTGCCTTGTGGCTGGTGTCCCCATCTGAGGATATCGTCCCCCTCAATAGTGGGTATTTTCCTTTTGGCCAACTCTGTTTGCCAGGGTTCCAAGTCCATGTGTTCCCCCAGATTGAAACGTTCCCTGTCCATGTGCCAGCGTCGCCAGGTGTCCTCCTGGGTGGCGTCCTGCCAGTAGTCAGCGACAGTTGTGAGGCCCACTCGAGTAGCTTGGGTGCAGATCTCTCGGGCCCAATATTCAGTGGCCAGGATTGACCATTGCTGCCAAGAGTCTTGCCAGAAAAGCGTTGTCTTCCCATTCCTAATCTCCCAGAAGGCATGCCGGGTTACTAGATGTCTGTTCTGCTTGGCCGTAGTCCAAATTAGGGAGCCTGGGTCGTCCCCATTCCATCTGATAAGATCCCTCTCGGCTACATTTGGGGTATATTTCTTCCTCCACAGTTTGGCCCAAAGGTCCTTAGGGTGTTTTAGCCAGCGCCACCAGATTTTAGCACTGAGAACCTTATTCATTATGAAGGGATCCCTTAGACCTAGGTTGCCTTGTTCCTTTGGGCAGCACAGTTTGTCCCAGCTGACCAGCACTATCTTCTTTCCTGTATTAAGGATGTGCCAAAAGAAGTTTCTTTGAAGATTTTTGATGGTTGAGAGGACGAATCTAGGAGCAGCCAGAGCTGAGAAATGATAGATCGGAAGGGCATGAAGAACATCTCGGAGCAGAGTAAGACAACTAGGGAGGTTTAAGACTCTAAAATTCTAGGAAGAAATCCTTTTGGTAAATGAGGCGAGTAGTTGCTCCCAGGAGGAGTTCCGGAGGGCATTGTCAGTAAGGGGGATTCCCAGATATTTGGACGGAAGGGAGCTTCGAGTAAAACCTAAGATCTCAGAGATATGACGCTAGACAGGAGGGGGCGTATTGAAGAAGAATATTTGGTATTTTTCCTTATTGTGGTCCAGGCCCGAGGCCTCTGAGAAGGAACGGAGAATCTCCTGGATGGCATTGGCCTCTCGGGCTGTTGGGCTACCCATCAAGAGAGTGTCATCCATGAACTGGTTGTGTGAGATAGGTTGATCAGAATCTGGACCAGGGGTCTAAAATTTGCTCAATTTTCAAAGTGCTCGGAATGCGACGAAAATAGTGCCATTGTGTCCGTCCCATTCTCTTGATTCCGGTGGTATATTTAATTTCGCAAATGGAGTCCGTATGGAGAAGTTATCGAGGTCTGTTCGCCAGGCCAAACAGGGAAAAAAATGATGTTGACTGGGCAGGCCGTACAACTGACTTGGCAGGCCGTACAACTGACGTGTGCTGACCGTACAGTGCTGACATGGCAGGTGACTTAGCAGTTTGATGATGTGGCTGATTGTGGTTGGTCGAGTGTGGTCGAATGTGATTGTGACACGTGGCAGTTAAGGGGCGAATAGTTTGGTGCCACGTGGCCCACGCCCGGTTTTATGCTATAATATATATGACCGTGTCGTTCGTGTAATATACGCGCGATGGTGTTGGGTATTATTTTGGGTTTCGTTTTAATTTTCAAATGGATATGCCAACACACGCCCGACGTGTCGAACCTGGATTGAACCTTATAACGGTTAGCCCTTTATGCGCGCGAGACATGGCCACATGGCCCCATGCGCCCAACACCTCCGTTTCGGGGGGCTTTATTCCGGGTAACTGTTCGACAATTTGACGCATTTTGCGGGATGCGCGTGTGCTAGGTTTATGCACATGAAAACGCTCTGGTGCTAGGTTCAGACTTCCCACAGGGGCATAATGGCGAACAGGTTGCAGAGCTTGAAGGAAAAAAATGGCAGAGGCCATAACTTTTGGAGTTTTTGACCAAATCAGGTGCCGAAAAAGCCCAGCTAGGGGTTTTTGGACGTTCTGAGTCCATTGGTGAGGTTTTCACAGGAATTTGAAGACTTTTAATGCAGGTTTTTAACCATTTAAGTTTGAGGAAGCTCCATGAAGCTTGAAGCCCTCATTGTTTGAGGCATTGCTCTGATGAGCACATAACCATTTGCTGAGACTGAATAGTCATTTCTGACTGTTTATTATGCTCTGAACACATTGGGATAGGTTTCAGATCCATTGGAGGACTTCTACAGATATTTTTACCTCATTCTTTCTCAGGGAAGCTTGGAGGTCACTTGTAGAAGAGGTCATTGTTGGATGAGCCATTGTCCATTTGCAAAGTTTTTACAGTCAAATTTGGGGTTTTTATGTATTCTGAACTCAATGGTACAGTCTGTAAATACATTTGAGTTGAGAAGAATCTTGTAATGAGAAATTGACAAACTAATCCCAAAGAGCCAAGTCCATTGAAGGAGGCTCAAGGAGACGTAGCCCAGAGAGGGGTGAACTCCGTTATCATCTTGGTATTGTTGTGATTTTTATGTGTTATTTGCTGCACTTTTTATGGCTGTGTATTGATTTATAACACATATTTAAGCATGCAAAAGAACCTTTCTTCACACATATACATTGCAAAGAAGAACCAAGAACTTAACACATAAACCCTCTTGCACATTTTAACACATGAAGCAAGGTCCTGTTAAGATTTATTTTATGAGATAGAGGGTGCTTGCATAGCATAACAAGTTAGCCTTCTATTTTCAGATCATAGGTGGGGAGATACCATGCAGAGGCAGACCGGTCAGAAGGTTGTTTTCCACTACAGCATGTATTGAACGGCTGAGACCTTCGGCTAAAATGATGAACAGGAAGGGGGAAAGAGGATATCCCTGCCTGATTCCTCTAGAGGGGGAGAAAGGATGGGAGGGGACCCCATTGACTAGCAGTGAGAAGAAGGCCATGGAGGTAAGATTCATAATCCAGTTTACCCAGCTTTGATCAAAGCCAAAGGCTAAAAGCATTTCTCGCATGAAGCTCTAGCTTATCTTGTCGAATGCTTTAGAAAGGTCTAATTTAAGGACCATACCTGGAGTCTTGGTCTTTTGTAGGGAATGGATTACTTCATGAGCCAAGATGACGCTATCCAATATCTATCTGCCCTCTACATATCCCGATTGTTCCGGGGAAATGATGGTTGGTAAAATAGGCTTGAGTCTTCGGGCTATGACTTTTGTAAGAAGCTTGTAGATGACATTGCACAAAGCTATAGGCCTAAATTGCTTAGGATGATGTGCATTCCCTTCCTTGGGAACTAGGGCGAGGAAAGTAGCATTGAGGGCTTGGAGGACCTGACCAGTGGCCTTGGAATCTTCTAGAATTTCCCAAACTTCAGTCCTGATCATTGGCCAATAATGATGAAAGAAGTCACTGGTAAAGTCGTCCGGGACCGGAGCCTTGCACTTGGGTGTGTTCTGAAGCGCCTCATCCACTTCCTCAATCATGATAGGTTGGAGTAGCGCTGAGTTTTGTTCCTGAGTGACCAAGGAGGGCACGTTCCTTGTAATCTTATTGATGGCCTCACGCCTATCCGGGAAGGGTTCTGTGAGGAGATTTTGAAAGTGGGATATCAAGGCTGTCTCCATGTCCTCATGGGAGTTGATGAATTCTCCCTCATCTGAGATAAGATGCATAATATTATTGGAGTGTCGCCTCTGGATGACAGTTCTGTGAAAGAATTTTGTATTACGTTCTACTTCCTTGAGCCACTAGACGCACGATTTCTGCTTCCATAAGATTTCCTCTTGTCTCTTCCTGGCCTCGAGATGTTTGTTTATTTCCATCTCCTGGTCTTTTAGCTCATTAGATAACCCATGCAGCCTGATTTGATGTTGAATCTCCCCTAGTTTTTCCCTCAGCTTTTTCTGAGAATCAAAGATGTTGCCAAAGGTATTCTTGTTCCAGAGTTTAAGAGTGTGTTTGAGATTTTTTAATTTCTGCTGAAATCTGAACATTTTGGATCCACGCTGGACCTCTGCCTCCCTCCACCAGTTCTGAATGTTTGCCTGGAAATCCAGATGATCCAGCCAAAACTGTTCAAACCTGAATGGTTTCTTACCAGGTGTGGCTAGGACATCCATCCATAGTTGTATGGGCCAGTGGTCTGAGCCGGTGATGTTCAGAATGGTAGCTTCCATGGTCGTACCCTCCATCATAAGGGAATCAGAGATGAGGAAGCAGTCTAGCTTGCAGGCAATTTGGTGTGTCCCTGTTCTTCTATTTGTCCATGTGTAAGTGTCATTGTTGGCGTCCAGATCAACTAGGTGAAGGTCGTCAATGAGGTTGTTGAAGACCTCAGAGTCTCTTTCCAGTCGTCTGGAACCTCCTTTCTTCTCCTCCAGACCGCGAATGATGTTGAAATCTCCCTCGATCATCCAATTGTTATACTGTATTAGAGTGGACGTGTAATGCAGGCTTCTGAGGAAGTCTTTCTTGTCCCTCGAGCTGGCTAGACCGTATACATTAGTCAGGTGCCCAGGCTTGTTTGAGCTTATGCATCTGTAATCCGCTATGAGGGACCATTTAGTGGAAAAGAAGTTTTCCATTGTCAGCACATTGGTGTTCCATAACACAGACAAGCCCCCGGAAGTGACCAAGGCATCAATTGAGGTGGCGCGTCCTTGCCTCTAGCAAAAAGGAAGGAGCCGATCTATGTCTTCTGACGAGCATTTTGTTTCCTGCAACAAGACTATGTCCGGTTTTTCTGTCATGATCATATCCCGTAGCACTTTTTTCTTGTTACGTCCATTGAGGCCTCTGATATTCCAAGAAATTATTTTCATAATGACGGGGGTGTGGGGAGTGGAGGAAAACTATCCGAGATCAAGTGGATTTGTCCCGAATTCACCATATAGTTGCCTATTTCCTGTATGAGCTTGTTAGTGGATTTCCGCCCCCTTTTTTTCTCATCTTTCTGAGCCTTACCTGGGTTTTTTGGTTGTGTGCTCTGGATTCCTAGGGCCTTGCTGGCTCGGGCTGAAGATCCAGCTGAAGAGTTGAGAAAGACCTTGTGTACCTTTATTAGTTGGTCTTTGGGAATGGTATAAAGTTTTTGCTGTCTGTACGCGTGCTCCAGGTGGTCCAGGTCCACTCCAGCTAGGTCGTTTTCTTCCAGCTCCATCTCCGCATCTCCGTCCTCTATATCCTGTAGGTCCTGTGTGTTCTGGACTCCACTTGGGTGTGGGGGATCGGGGTCCTTGCTCTGTTGGGGGATTCCAGTCTCTGTGCCTGGGTCTTGAAGCTCCAAGTTCAGGGGAGGTTCACTCGGGATCAAGGTGGTGGGATTATTCTCCAGCTGATCTTGCAATATGGCATACTTATTGCTAGTAGAAAGATCCTTACTTACTTGGGCAGGTTGTCTCTTTCCTCCTTGTCTCCTTTTCCCGGCTGGCTGTACAAAGCCGTCTTTGTCTTTTCCCTCCTCGTCCTTGCCATTTTCAGGGTTTCCATCTTTCTGAACCGCGTTGAGGGGCCATTCCCAGAAAAGATGACCGTGTTCATGGCATTTCCTGCACCGGAACGGAATGTGTTCGTAGTCAATGGTCTGGATCCAATCTTCATATTGATATTCCAGTACGATGGAACCTGGGAGGGGCTTGGCAATGTTCAGGTATACACATATTCTCGCATAGGAGGTGTAACGTCTCTGCTTGGTAGCTTTCGAAGATTTAACATAGATGTCGATGGTGTTTCCTATGCCGGCCAGGACCTCTTCCAGCCAAAACTCCTGTGGAAGAGAGTATAGTCAGATCCATACAGGTGCATGAGAAAATTCCTCCTTCTCCGGGCTGAACTTCTCAGTCCAAAACCGCAAGAAAAGACCCGCTGAGTTGAAGAAGTATGGCCCCCCATCAAAGATTCGGTTGCGATCCTCAAGGTTATGGAATATAATTGTGAAAAACCCCTTGGAACCCAGTTGCAACTCATAATGTCCTTTTGGCCTCCACCAATACTGGATCCATTTAATCAGATCATGCTCGGCCGGCCAGAGCCCCAAAAATTTCCCAACTAAAGCATAATCCCTCATGTACTGCTTTTTCTCTTCTATGCATGGTGAGCTAATAACATATTTTGGAGCTTGTGGTGCTTGTGGAATGCACTTACCTGGCAACCAAGGAGCCATCGCAGAAGAAGGGCTAGCCTCTTTTGCTGGGTCAGTATCCATATTGTGATCCTTGAACGTGCCTTCCTCCATCATTTTTGAGCGCAGGTCAGACGGTGGCTCGAAAGCTGGTCGTTTTGTTTCCTCTGCTGCATTTCCATTTGTTGTGACTCGGCTATAGGAGGCACCCATTGGCCCTCCCTCCTTGCGCGACATGAGCCCCAATGGGGCTATGGAAGGAGACCGCGCGGCGCTGAGCGACTGCAAAAAACCCTAGTTCGCGATTCAGAAAGCTGCAAGAACCCTAGTTACTTAAATTATTAATATTATTAGCATACAATATGAACTCACTTTGAACCCAAAAACCAAATAAAAACTTCCTCAATAATCATTAAATGCATAAGTGGATTCTTTGACATTTGTGCAACAAGTTCGATGCACAACTGTATCCTTCGGAATTTGCACAATAGGTTGTGCGGTGAGGGATATTGAATATTTGACCACCGTTTTGGTTCCAACTAATGCATGGTGAATGTTTTTTGATGAAATTAACTTTGTATATTATGATAGGATGCTATGAAACATGTGTAACCTCCATCTGATAATCATGTCTTTTCAAGACAATTATGTAGCGTTAGGAGATTGCACAACAACTTATGCAGTGTTCCAACGGTTTGATGATGCCACGTGCCAACAATAGATATGATTTCATGATATTTTCTAAACATGACAAGACTGACTCTAATTGATTGTGATTTACCACAAGATCTCTTATTATGACCCTTAGTTGAGATGACAACCCATAACTATTTTGACACTAAGACTGCATGACTCATGACTCAAAATTTATTGTGAGACTCTAACTAAACATTTTATTAACCACAAAACCCATTGAATCATAACATGACTTTCGCCTAATAGAAATATTCCATGATCTTAATGAAACCAAAGCATGACTTTAACCTACCATACATATTGAACTCAGATGCTAACAACTTATTTATAGAACACTAACATAAGATTTGCTTGACTCTTCAAAATTATATTATTATATTATATTGTGGTCATAGGGAAGCTTTATTCAACAATTCTTTAAGCATAGTATCAACATCTAGTTTTTTCACGTTTAAGAGTCAATTTCCCTTCCTCTAAATTACTTTTCCCAACAATGATAAACTGGGAAAGGGTCACTTCGCCCTTTATTGACCATAGTACTATCGTCAATGTGGATCCCAAAGAATGGTTTATTGACACTTTCTTGAGCATCATATTGTCATTTATAAATTTATCAAATTTCTAATTATAATTTTTTAGTTGTCTCTTATATTCCTTTTACCTACCCTTTCTTTCATAAAATAATTCTCTCATATTCGTTTTTAGAAAAGAACTATTTCACTCTTTTTAGAAATTAGATTTTCCATTCCTTTATTCTCTTATATTGATTTAACAATTTCCTCATCTATTCTTTTTTATTTTATCATTATAATTTTTGAAATTCCTCTCCTTTTTATTTTTTCCTCTCCTTTTCATTTTTAGAAATTTCCTCTCTTATTCCTTTTTAGCAATTTTCTCTTTTATTATTAATAGAAACTTCATATTTCACTTCTTTTTTTCTCTTTTTCCTTTATTGATCTTCTTGGAAATATTTCTCTTTCATTCATGTTTCATTTTCCATTCTTGTTTAACAATTTTCTCCTTCATTCCATTCCATCTTCTAATCTTACTTATCAATTTCCTTTCTTATTCATTTTCTTTTTTTGAAATTTTCTCTTTTATTCTTTGTTAGCAATTTCCTCATTCCTTTTTAGCAATTTTGTCTTTTATTTGTAATAGAAACTTCATATTTCACTTCTTTTTTTTTCTCTTTTTCCTCTATTAGTCTTCTTGGAAATATTTCTCTTTCATTCATGTTTCTTTTTTCATTCTTGTTTAACAATTTTCTCTTTCATTCCATTCCATTTTCTATTCTTACTTATCAATTTCCTCTCTTATACCTTTTCTTTTTTTGAAATTTCCTCTTTTATTCTTTATTAGCAATTTCCTATTTTATTCTTTGTTATCAATTTCCTGTTTTATTTTTAATAGAAACTTCATATTCCACTTCTTATTCTTCTTCTTTTAGCTCTTCCAGTCTTCTTAGAAATTTTATTTTTCATTCATTTTTTTTTCTATTTTTCGTTAGCAATTTTCTCTTCAATTCCTTTGTCTTTTCCCATCCTTATTTATCAATTTTCTATTGTATTCATTTTTTCTCTCCCTTTATTTTTTTCAATTTCCTCTCTTATTCTTATTTTAAAAAATTATATTTTAATCTTAATAAAAACTTCATATTCCACTTCTTTTTCTATTTTTCCTCTTCCATTTTACATAGCAATTTGCTAATCCACCCTTTTTCCTTTTTTAATTCTTTTATAGCAATTTAGGATTCCATTCCTTTTTATTATTTTATTCTTTTTGTCAATTCATCTTCCATTTTTTTTTCTCTAGTTTTTATTTTCTTTTCTATTAAAATGAGGCATCCCCATATAGAGACAAAAGTGTTTGCATTTTTTCTTTCCTCATTTAGGAAACTCTCTTTCCTTGTTCAATTCCATTAGCACATTCTCTTCCGGAGCACTCTCCTTTATGATGAAAATCAATGGGAAAGTCAGGTAGTATTGCAAAAAGATGCATTGGTTCAATTTCATCATTTTACTCTATTCACCTCTTTTACACTTTATTGCAAAAATGGGTGGATAACATAATCCTTATCTTCTTAAGTATATTTCTAGAAAATTTGTATATTTAAAAATAAGTGATATTCAATGGTTAAGATATTTCTTGTAGTGATATTCTTTACATTGTTATTTTTGTATTAATATATTTTATTTTAACTTTAAATTTTCATTTGTACTTTGTTAAGTAATGTTCAATTACATGATATGAAGCTCATTTAAATAAAATAAATAGAATATGTATTTGATATTCTAACGTCTTGTAAGTTGTATTGTATTGTAGCATTAATATGTTTATTGATCAAATTAAATGATGTATCAAATTAAATTATGATAAGTTGGATTCTTTTTTAATTTTGGTTTAATTATGTATAAAAACTTGTGCGGATGGTGTCCTAATGCACATGTTAATGTTAATTATATTTTTTCCAAAAAAATATTATGAAACTCAAATTAAATTATGATAAGTTGGATTCTTTTTTAATTTTGGTTTAATTATATATAAAAACTTGTGTGGATGGTGTCCTAATGCACATGTTAATGCTAATTATATTTTTTCCTAAAAAATATTATGAAACTGATTCGATATAAATTTATGAGTCATATAATATATAATGCAACATTATTCCCAAGAATGACATTGATTCTCTCACACAAAATGATTTACACATGGAATAATGAATTCCTATAGAGAATACCAATTTATTTAAGAAATTCAAATGAAAACAACAAGAATTCTATATCTAATCAACATTAGTAATCCCACTTCAAAATGATGTGTGCATCATTACATGCATTATAACCAGTTGTCCTTGTTGGAAATAGACATGCCCATTTAGTTTTTGTAACATACACTTCCACTGATCACATTTCATACCATTGATTTATTATTTGAGGAAACTTGCGAGCAACTAATCCAATTAAAACATGATACTTTGTTAAGTTTTAGATTTCATTCTATATTTTATTATAGGAGTAGACTGATTGTCCCCCATACCATATGTTATTGGATAAAATTAGAGTTCAATGAAGGTGAAAAAAGGGTGGCCCAACTTGTTGTTCTAACTTATGTCCTCACTATGTGTAGATTTGACAACAGTTGGGTAGAGATATTTTGAATGTGACTGACATAACTAGTTGAGGATCTATATGCCATTTACCCCTTTACATATATTTTTCAAGCGCTGCCTGTAGGAAGATGTTTAGGAGGTTGACCCTTTAGTTATTTCTAACTTTGGAATCTGCATTGATGTATAGTTTTTAAACATCCATTCAATATTTGTGTATTGTGTCACATAACGAAATCACTAATTTCGTTCATGTTGTAGTGGGAGATGTCATGGGTATGATGCGGTCGTTTCAAAGGATTTCAAAGGAAATGATAAATCACCTTGATCGACATGAGGGAAGATTATCTGCACCCAATGAGGGTTCGTCGTGCCCCCCTGTAGTTAGTGGTAGTATTCATAGAGAACTCGAGAAGGTAAAATTTCTCGAGTTTTGGGGTTCCACGGACGCTTTATCCGTTGAATCTTGGTTGGAAAATATTGCAATGTGTTAAACATTGCGTGATTATACCTACAACATGAAGGTTGAAAGGGAGTTCACTTATTTGTTGGAAGACACTCTTACCACAACTGAATATGGTCGTTGAAGACATGTCTTGGTAATTTTTCAAGGAGTGATTCTGAGAGAGGTACCTATATGATGAGTTCATTGAGAATCAGCTCAATGAATTCAATGCCTTACGATAGGGAAGTTGTACACTACTTGAGTATGAGGATAGATTTATGGATTTTCTTAGATATGCACCACACTTGAACACTGAAAATTTAAAGGTTAATAAGTTTGTGTTTGGTGTCAACTACAACATTAATGCTAAGGTGAGGATCCTAATGCCTCATACTTTGCACGATGCAGTAAGGAAATATTTTATCACTAAAGAAGAGTTGAATAGTGGGGTTCAAGGTAGGATTCCTTCCAAGAAGACATGCCATACACCACTTATAGAACCATAACATCAGACACTCGTTAGAAAAAAATTTGGGTGTCGTGATACACCTAGAGAGACTGTATTTTCTACAGCACACAAACATGCTACCAATCAAAGGACTTTGTATAGAGAACCACCGCAGCAGTAGCCACATCGTCCTCAACAACAACAATAGTATAAATCTGTTATGTAGAACATATCAGGGCCTTATAATCCTAGACCAGTAAATTCTTCCTCTAGAACTAGGAGCATCAGCCCTAAGAATGGATGTTGGACTTGTGGAGAAATCCACTATCAAAGAGATTTATTTATTGAAAAGGTGATAAATTTTGGATCAGAAGGATAGACGATAGTAGGAGATCTGGTTAAGGCCCATAGGATTCACACAGTGGTGAATAACTGTTAGATTGAGCATCAATCTACATTGATCGAGATAACAAGTATGATATTAGATCAATGGTTTAGTATTTTGAAAGATCTAGGATCTACTGAGAGTTTCATTTCTAGTGTTTCACTATTAAGAACCAAATATCAAAATACCATAAAAAAAACTCATAATAAGTACTCAACGCCTTAACAAAGAGAGAGTTTCAGATAATAAGCCTCTTTGATGGGGAAACCTCCTTATACACCACATAAATTTACAAATACAACATGATTATGAATGAAAAGGTCTCCTTGGTATATAAAGGAGACTAGGAGGTACAATTACAACTAATGGACCCAAGCCGACATAAACAAAATAACAATACTAATGTAATATTCCCCAATTAAGGGGTAATGTGCCACTATTTAGGGCTCAACATGCCCATCCCCTTAAGAAAAGTGTTGTCCACAATGATTGAGTAATTTTGGATGATTTTTCATAAAAGAATCCTCTTCCCAAGTGGAATCTTCAGCAAGTAGTTTCCTCCACTTAATGAGATACTTTGAAATGGATCTATTCCACAGTTGGCGAATTCTTGTGTTAGTGATAGTTTCAATCTCTAATATGATTTTCCTTCCTCATCAAGTTATGACAATATAGTTTGAACTGGGATCTTGTCACCAATAACCTTCTTTAAGCATGAAACATGGAAAACTGAGCGTACTCGCGAAGATGCATGCAACTTCAATTTGTATTCCATAGAAACAATATTTTGTAACACCTTATAAGGGCCATAACACTTTGGTGATAACTTTTTTATCCTTCTTAGCTTTCTTGAGGGAATTTTTTTTGTATGGTTGTAGTCTTAAAAATACCTAATAGCCTACTTTAAAACTTCTTTCACTACGATGTTGATTTGCTTGTTGTTTCATGTGATTATGTGTCATGGTTAGGTTTTCTTTTAAGACTTAGAGAACTTGTTGTTGATGCTCGATGTGATATTCCATTGCTTGAACCTTAGACTTCTCTTTTAGAGAAGAATTGATCAAAGGTGGGTGATATCCATAGAGTGCCCTAAATGGTGTCATTTTTGTTTCAGTGTGAAAGGAAGTGGTATACCACCACTCTACCAAGGGTAACCACTTGAACCATTGTGTTTGTTTATCAGAGACAAAGCAACAAAGGAATCCTTCTGAAAATTTGTTCACTATCTCAATTTTTCCATTAGATTGAGGATGATAAGATGAGATATGATCCAATTGAGTACCTAAGAAAGAAAATAATTTGGTCCAAAAATGTCCAGTGAAGATGGGATCTCTATCACTTACAATAATTTTTGGGCTTCCATGTAGATTTTGAATTGTCTCCATGAATGCGGTGGAAACTGTACTGGATTTGAAAGGATGAGTGCACAAAAGTGTGCATTCTTGGTCAGTCTATTAACAATCATTATGATGAGACTCTTTCCTTCAAACTTGAATAACCCTTTGATGAAATCCATGGAAACCTCCTCCCAACGCTGACTTGGTATGGATAATGGTTTTAAAAGAACTAGGGTCTTAATTGTTTGCACCTTATTTTGTTGGAAAACCAAACATTCTTCCACAAAACTTTAAACATCAGTTTTAAGGCCATCCCAAAAAAAATCCTTCTTGACCCTATGGTAGGTTTTCAAAAATCCTGAGTGCCTTCCTATCAGAGAGGTGTGCAATTCCAAGAGTACCTTTTTTTTGAGTTGGGAGTTCTTACATAAATATAAGTGATATTTGTACCATAGTGAATCATTTTTCCATGTAAATATATTTTATGCAATGGAATCTTCTTGCAACCTTTGAATGAGAGTCCACACATTTTCGTCATTCTTCCATTCATCCCTCGCTTATATTATCCAATCATGCTGGATGACAGAGATAACACATAGAAATGCCTCAACATCTTCATCATTTCTTGAGAGTGCATCTGCCACAACATTTTTCTTCCCTTTTTTGTAGATGATTTCAAAATCATAACCCAACATCTCAGTCAGCCATTTTTGTTGTTATTTTGAATATAGTCCTTGTTCCTAGAAGTATTTACGACTATAATGATATGTTTTGACCTTGAAGTGTTTACCTATTAGTTAAGGACGCCATTGCTTCAATGCATGTAGTATTTCCATCATTTCCTTCTCATAAATGGGTTTATGTAAGTCCTTTCCCTTGAGTGGTCGAATTTCAAAATCAAAGGGCATTCCTTCTTGCATTAGAACAACACCAATTCCATTTCTCGAGGCATCACATTCCATAATAAAGGTTTTTGTGAAGTCTGGTGTCGTCAAGACAGGAGCTTTGCACATCACCTCTTTAAGTTGTTCAAAATCCTGAGTTGCCTATGGATTCCATGAAAATGCATCCCTCTTATTTAATGTTGTTAAATGTGCTTCTATGCTTCCATATTTCATAACAAACTTGCAGTAGTAACTTGTCAAACCCAAAAATCCTCTAAGATTCTTCAATGTTTTTGGAATCGTTCAGTCCAATATGGCCTTAATATTGTTAGGGTCTACCTTCAAACCTTCATGAGATACAATATGACCCAAATAATCTACCGCCTTCACCCCAAAGAAACATTTGGATGGTTTGGCATATAGTTGTTGCTCATTTAGTAGTTGTAGCACCTTATCATCAAAAAATACTAACGCAAATTTTCGAAGGAATGGATTGAAAAATGAATTCATCGACTCTTGGAATGTGGAAGGTGCATTCATAAGGCCAAACGGGATGTCCAAAAATTCATAATAGCCTTCATGAGTTTGAAATGTTTTTGAGATATCTTCTTCCTTCACTCTAATCTGATGATACCATGAACATAGATTCAATTTGGTTAAGTAGATTGCTCCATGTAGTTCATCTAACAATTCATCAATGAAGGGAATGGGAAACTTATATTTAATAGTGATATTTTTGAGATCTCTATAATTTGGACACATACACCATGATCCCTCTTTCTTGAGTATTGTTACCACCCGTGCATAGTAAGAACTTTGGCTAGGTCTAATAATGCCAACCTCTAACATTTCTTCAACCATATGCTTAATTTCACTCTTTTGGGCATAAGGTTATATGTAAGGTATGATGTTAGAAGGAACACTCCCACGAATTAGGTGAATAGAATGATATTGATTTTGAGTGGGTGGAATACCTCTCAGAATATCTTCAAATACTTTGGAATGATTATCGATGATCCCTTAGAGATCTAGAGGAATATATGGCTTAGATGTTTGAACATATAGTGAGCATAGTTGTTTTATTACAACTTGATTCCCCTTTTTCAATAATTTTGTCATTCCATTAGAGATTATCACTTTACTTGTTTTCCCTATGATACCCCTTAACTCAATTTCCTTTTCTTCCAATGAAAATTTCATGAAAAGTTCTTGAAAATTAAAATCCATTGTTCCCATTGATTGTAACCATTGGACTCATAGTACAACATCAACACCACCCATGGGTATAGAAATCATTGGACTATTCATTACATATTCCCCCATAGGAAGATTTATCTTATGGTATTTTCCTAAGCAATCGATGGTTAATCCATTTTCAGTCATTACTTGAAACTCTGGCGCTGGATGTATAAAGAAATTGAGAGCTTTGGCTAATTTATAGTGAATTAAATTATGAGTACTACCAGAATCAATTAGGACTATTACCTTTTTATTTTTGATATATCCTTCGATATTGAGGGTTTGAAGAGTGTTAATTCCATCCAATACATTACATGATATTGTGGGAGTCAACTCTTCAGAAGAAATATCTTCTACGTTTTCATCTTGAGATGGTTCTTTTTCTTGTTCTTGTTCTTATTTCTATTCACAATCTATGTAGAATAATTTATTCTCACCACACTTATGTCCCTTACTGTACTTGTTGTCACAATTAAAGCATAAACCTTTTTTTTTTCTTTCCTCCAATTGTTGAGGTGTCAAACTTGTAGGTTAAGGTGATTTAGAACAAGAAACATTATTCTCTTGATAGATGTTAGGAGTGGTCCTTCTAGTATCCATAGCCATATTTTTACTTTCAACATTTCTCATCACCCTGAACTCATTCTCCAATCATTTGGGTTCCCAAAGGAGAACCTCATGTTGAATGATATCCCTTAAATTTCCTATGAATGCATCAATTGGGTCCTCATATGGAATATTTGTTACCTTTATATTCAATATTTGAAAGTTCTCAATGTGCTCCGCAACAGAACCCTTTGGCTTGAGATTTATCAATTTGCTAAAGAAGGTATTGTTCCTTGTATCCTCATAGTGTACTATCATTTCTTCCATGAAAATTGTCCAAGTGACAAGTGATTTGCAAGAAAAAATCCATCAATACACAAAAAATGATTGGGTTCTAAATATAAAGAAGAAATTTGTACCTTTTGTATGTGTGGCACATCATGTATATCAAAGAACTGCTCCATATCAAGTATCCATGTTATTGGATCCTTTCCATCAAAATTCCTCACATCGATCTTAGGTAAGTGGTTGGTATTCAACCCAAAGTTGGAGTTTCTCCAATCTTGATTCAACTTCCTTGTGTTTTCATCATGAATTTCATGGGATACATTTTCACTTTCAAGTGGCCTCTCTATTAGGAAATTTTTCAATCCTTCCGTGATCTTCCTTTTTAAACCATCCATTATTACCTCCAACTTATCTTCAGTTGAATCCATCATCCCTTGTAGTTCATATTTTGTACTGTCTTCTTTTGTAATTTATTTATGTCCTTGCACATTTCTTCACCTTCATCAAGATTCCAAGTAGGACTGTCTAAAGTCTTATTTAAACCTTAATTTAGAGGTGGTTCTTCTAGACAATCTTTATTCTATTGTATCTCCAAAATTCCGGCCCTTCCGGGTCTAAAATTTTCCATTTTGTATTTCTTTGATACGTCTTCTCTACAATGCCATAGGTCTGATAAAAATTGGATGTGGCAAGTGGAAGTTATGGTAAATTCCCCACACCTTGTTGATTTTGGTCCCTTCTAGGAGAGCGTACTTGTAAAGTGTGTCAAGAGTACAATATATGATATTTGATTGTGAAAAATGTGCCAGAAATACTACAGACGTTGCACTGTCGAATGCAACTAGTCTCACTTAATTTGGATACTCACTGAAGAAGATATCATTATTTTACTTGGAACACCTATTTGAGACTAGTTAATGTGACTAGCCAACTACCTTATCTTATATAGGGTGTATCTACAAATGTAGGATCAAACAAAAGATGAAATTTTTATCACAACTACCTTCATAGTTTATATGAATATCATCCAAGTTTTAGGGCCTGAAACATCACATAAAAAATTGTATAGAAAAAATTACACGATGACTAAATTCAAGATGATTCCAGAACCCTATGCTACATAGGTTATATCTCCAAAAGTATAAGGTCTCATGAGATTAAATTTGAACTCCAAGTACCTTTATCCGTCTACTAAATATACCTTTGAAACGTCGTAAAAAAACATTTATAGTGAAAATTCCAAGGTGTCTCATATGCAATAGAGAAACCCCAATACCTTGAGCTCTGATACCAAATGTTAAGACCCAAATATCAAAATAGCATAAAAAACCTCATGTAACATCTCCCCATGACTCTTCAAAGAAATCAAGTTCAACATAGTAATAATATTTTTTTTTATAAACCAGTTATATGATTACTAAATAAGTCAGAAAGGTAATTACATCTACAAATAATTAGTAACAAGATAACAATAAGGTCGAAAAATATTCATATAACATTAATAGTTCATCTAGTGCACAACATTATTATTATAACTCACAGAAAAACAAGTACCCTATATATTGTATCAACCTTCTTTTGCTTAAGGTCTTAAATCGAACCAATCCATAGATCATAGTTCTTCAAGAAAGAATTTTGACGAGAAAAATACCCATAAATTTGTCTTAGTGGTCATTTAAAATCTAAAAAATTACTCCACCAAATTTTAATGTTCAAGATTTAACACATGCAATCTATTCCCTAGTTATTATGAGTTCCCTTTATTCCAAGAATAATAAAGAATGTGGTTTTATTAATTAAGTTCAGTTGTAGAAAGGAAATCATTTCTCAATTATGTTCTTAACCAACTCTAGTTATTATGAGTTCCCTTTATTCCAAGAATAATAAATAATGCGGTTTTATTAATTAAGTTCAGTTGTAGAAAGGAAATCATTTCTCAATTATGTTCTTAACCAACTCCCTAGGTTATGAGGTGAAACTTGAGTACTTAAATTGATGATAAAATATATATTATTATTAATAAGTAAAGATTAATTGGATTTTACTAGAGCTCTTTAAATTATGAGTTATTTTAATTGTAGTTTCATGAGCATATGCTTATTAGAATGAAAGAATTTAGTTAGGATAAACCATGGAACATAGATTTATCCATGGGTAACTCAATACTATATTTCATAGCTCAACACTAATTTATGTGTAACAAATTTAGAAAATAAACTTACCTATAACTTATACTAATCCATTTCTTTAATCACATACATAAATACATAAATAAAAGTCCATAAGGGTTTCTGCTGCTAATTATTTATTATATGACCCATTTAGTGCACACTTTAGACATAGGCATATAAATTAAAGTCCTCCTTTCTTCTACAAGTAAAATAGAGTATTCTTTAACATTACTAGAGTTTGTTAGATACTTCCATAACATTATTAGGCTTTAATCATCAACTTTTGAAAATTGTTTTCGTGTGAAGCTATACTATCCAAGCATAACGAAGAATTTGAATTAATTGATGTATGATGACAGGTCCACAAATAGGTATATAGAAATGTATCGACTCTATGTAATTATAGTATAGGTAACAATATAATAATAATAATAATCTATTTTTAAGGTTATGGTTAAGCCAACACACTAAATTGGTGTATGAGATTCCCTTGTTTGTGGGACAAGGGATCCCCTCCGTCCAGCGATTTCACTGGTAAAGTCTACGAAGGTATACATACCCTACCCCCCTCTGGATTTGAACCCATGACCTCTTAAGAGGAAACACATGTTCTTAACCATTAGACCCACTTAGGTTGTATTCCATTTCACTTGAAGCTTAAAAGCGCGAAAAACAGTTAAGTAATTCAATTCATTCTCTACTAATTAGGATATTTAAGACTTATCGACATTGATTTTCCACAAGGAGAGATCTGGTTTCAATTAAATCAAGTTAGTTATGCAAAGGTTACATGATCAAAATAAAATCTCCCAACAATCAATAATAGAGACTACAATTCAGGGTGATCAATCAAAAGGACGTCACCGACATCTCTATCCAAAATTAAGTATATAACGAAATTTTGGAATCTCATTTTTAAAACGTAAAATTAATATTATGCTTGCAGCTTAAAGACTTATTATTACAGGTAAAGGGACGGATTTCAACTGGAACTCGTTATTAAAATGTAAAGTGTAATTCATGAAAATAAACAAACAAAAATCGCGTGACCAAGAAATCACTACATGCAATCACCAAATTTACCAAATTTATAACTGAAAACCTTTATGCGTGTCCCTGGGAATGGATTTATCTCAGCAGTCGTGAACTAATGTAGATTAGTTTAGTTACTTGAAGTAATTTCCTTGTTGACTCATCATATATTTGGAACAAGTATCCATTCTAGTTACCTACTCCATAAAGCCATATGTTTTCCCAAAAACATAGTGCAGAATGTGCAAGTATATAAAACACATATCTATAAGATTGCTCAATGCAGTTTGATGGGAATCGATTGGAAGCAATGCATTTGTAAAAAAATATACTATAAAAGAAGGCATATTGTTTTAATTCTCCTTCTTTTATTTTGTATTACAAAAATCAAACATTTGATCATAAAATGGACTTCCAAATTGTAATCATAATAGAATAACATAAATATGTATACACTTGTTACGAATCGAGAATTAGTAACCATTATATTGCTAATGAAATTCGATTACAAGATTTGCATTCTTTACAAAATAAAATGTGAGATATTGTGACCCAAATATGTCAATAGATGAAGAGTGTCCTCGACCAAGTAACTTGCTCACATTCTTCTTACTCTCTCTTTTCAATCCAAGGACTTCACCGGTAACTCCCAGCCAATGCTAGGGGTATTCTTCTTCCCCTTATCTCCACGAGCCGCAAAGAGACCACACACAAGAAACCAAAAATAGTAGCTCCAATATTTCCTCGCAAGGTAGAGATTCCACTCTTTCTTCAAGATTGGCATTCCAACTCTCACAAGTAAAACAAAGTCCCCAATAATTTTGGTAGCATAATCTTACCAAAAATAAGTCAGTCATTTTTCCTTCTTCACCATTTGTTTTATAGAAATTTCCTCACTGACACATGTCCTCATGCACAATTAATTAACTTTTTAAATTAAATTAATTATGATTATTTATCCACACACTTGTGGCACTCTCCCCAAGTTGCACAAGTTATTACCATTTTTATTTTATTTAAAAGCCAATTTCCCTCACATTCCCCAATGTGTTCCTATTTTCTCTCTTAGTTGTCCCTTTGTTCCCAAGATTCTCATTTAATGAGTGTCTCCTAACTAGATCTTAGTTAGAGTTGGAATATGAGTCTTCTTCTAGTTAGACTAGTGGTAACTTTACTCTAGATATTATTCTATGTGTACACCTATTTTCTCATATTTTATTTCTTTCTATTTTAAAAATCTCTTTCATTATCTTCATTCACACATGTGCAATTTATATAATCTTTAGATTTTATTCCCCTTTTCCTAGAGTTTGATTACTCTTCCAATATTTTAACTTATGTCATAATTCATTTAGTCCCTTAATTAAATTTAGACTTAGACTTAGTTTTAAACTTAGGCTTAGACTTTTATTGGGCTATATAATTAATAATTTATGGTTTAATTTAATTATTTTATTCCAACAAGTTCTAATCATTTGAATGTTTTCTAAGCCACCTAGATTTATCGACTCAAGTTTTAATTATGCAACATGCCCTTCAAGACACACCTATGTGCTTCAAGGGTGCCACTCACCCTTGACTAGTTTTAGAAGTTTTTCGTACCCTTTGGAGTCAACACTCCATTCGGTCAACCTGGTGAAAGACTAAAGGATTCTAAGGAATAAAGACTCTGCTTTATTGAGCACCCTTTAGAATCTTCATGAGTTATTGTCTCAGTCCTTCCTCATGACATCGTGGACCTATCGAACTAGGTAATCATTAACCTACCATTCAGACCACAATGTGAGTGCTAGTAGGTTGTGACAAGGGTGTTGCCACACCTCTCCCTCAATGTCTAGTTTATGTGCATGGTCCCTCTACTCCTTATGTGAGTCGGATTAGCAAGCATCTCCAAGCCTGCATCCACTAATAAAACCCGTGTCAATAATCCATATACATAAATCATACTATAATAAATAATATGTCATAAGTGCATAGATGAAATACTCAATCAAAACACAATCCACTCCCTAACTCAATTCAGAGTCCAAGGAATTCCATTGATGCCATGAGAACCCATAACCTGTCATGTGTCCTACACAATAAAAAAAACTCGTCAATAGCATATGCTAATATATATACATCAAATAATAATAAGTCACAACACATCATCATCCTCATCATGTATAATCCATAATCAAAACAAAATCACAATGTACCATAACCGGATCACTTGCACGCAAGTGTCCTCAAAGAATAAGTCAATAAAAGTGTGCTAAGTAGAGAAGGATGTTACATCTAAGAATAAGTACTCAACTCTTTGATAAAGAGATAATTTCAGATAATAAGCCTCTTTGATGGGGAAACCTACTCATGCACCACATAAATTTACAAATACAAGATGACTCCAAGTGAAAAGGTCTCCTTGGTATATATAGGAGACTAGAAGGTACAATTACAACTAATGGACCCAAGCCGACATAAATAAAATAACAATACTAGTGCAATATGCCCCAATTAAGGGGCAATGTGCCACTATTTAGGGCTTAAGATGCACTCAAAATAATCAAGGTCAACGTAGTCGAACAAGATCAGTTTAGATATGTAGAATTGACATCTGGTGCTAAGCAAAAACTTGGAGGAAAGGTTAAGGATTATAACATTAATTTGGGTGAATTCATTGCTTGTGTAAACCATTTTGTCGCAACCTTGGGATCCTACAATGTTGTGATTGGAATGGATTTGTTAGAATCACATGACACGATACTTAACTGTAAGACGAAAAGATTAAGAATAATTGATGATTTGGGACAAAATAGAGTAATTGTAGGGAAAAACCAATGGTTGTCGTTAATCTTTATTACTTACCTACAATTGAAGAAAAAATATGCTCAAAGGATGTAATCTATATGTCATTTTATCCCTTAATGAAAAAGGTGACACGGAAATATTGGAAGGCTTTCTGGTAGTATCATAATTTGTTGATGTTTTCCCTAAGGAACTACCAAGTTTATCACTGAAAAGAGAATTGGAATTTACTATAGATTTAAAACCTAGAACCAAACCAATTGCTAGAACACCTTATCGGATGTCGACACCTGAGTTGCAAGAGTTAAATATGCAATTGAAAGAGTTATTAGATTTAGGATTTATACATCCAAGTATATCACCATGGGGTGCACTAGTAATATTTGAAAGAAAGAAGGATGGATCATGAAGGATTTGCATTCACTATCATCAATTGAACAAAGCCACGATCAAGAATTAATACATGTTACCAAGGATTGATGACTTATTTGATCAAATAAAGGGGGCAACATTATTTTAAAAGATTGGATTTGAGATTGGCGTATAACCAAATGTGAATCAAAGAAGAAGATATTCCTAAAACAATGTTCAAGACACGATTTGAAAATTACGAATTTACTGTATTACCGTTTGGTTTGAAAAATGCCCCTGATGTATTCATGAGTTTAATGAATGGGCTATTCTACGAGTACTTGGAGATGTTCATACATGTATTTATTAATGATATATTAATTTACTCTCGAACAAAAGAGGAACATGACGAACATCTGAGATTATTTTTGTAGTGTTTAATAGAAAACAATTTGTACAGAAAGTTCTCAAAGTGTTCTTTTTATCAGACGAAGGTTCACTATTTGCGACACATTATTTCTGGAGAAGGTATCGTTGTGGATCCAACGAAGGTAGAGGCTATTATGGAATTGTCAACATCGACAGATTTGCAAGAGGTACGTAGTTTTATGGGATTAGCAGGTTACTATCGATGTTTCATTGAATGTTTTTCAAAAATAGCAAATCCAATTACGAAATTGCAAAAGAAAAATAACAAATTTGTATGGTCAAAGAAATGCGCTGAAGCATTTCAAAAACTTAAGGAATTATTAACAAAAACACTGATATTGAAAGTTTCATATATGGACAAGGAATTTTTAGTATGCACTGATGCATCCAAGGATTGGGTGGTTTATTAATGCAAGAAGGTCAAGTTATCACGTATATTTCAAAGAAACTAAGAAGGAATGAAGTGAATTACAGAACACACGATTTAGAATTATTACCGATCATTTATGCCTTACGAATTTGGAGACATTATCTTATTGGATGGAAATTCGAGTTGAAAAATTATCATAGTGGACTGCAACACATTTTTACTCAGACTGACTTGAACACGTGACAAAGACGTTGGTCAGAACTTTTAAGTGAGTATGATTTTGAGATCACGTACATTAAAGGAACAATCAATAGAGTAGCAGATGCATTGAGTCAGAGACTTCATATTTTCTGAGTAATACCCCTAAGGATGAATCTTAGAGAAAATATTTTAGCATTACAATTGATGATGACTAGTACAAGGAAGTAAAAGACAACATCAGTGATCCGTCAGGATTTTTCGAATGACTATGGTTGAGTTTTTATTTGCATGAAATTATTGACCATTGGGAAACTTAACGAAAGAGCGAGAAAAGAAATGAATTATACAGCCATTAACATATTTTCAAATCTGAAACAATGAAAAAGCAACAAACCATAATGCACAAGTTTGATAACGGAGTTCGGCACAACTTTACCTACGTCTCCGGGCCTTTTCTCTGTGAGGGAGGCTTCTTTATTTATTTTTGAAATCTTATTAGTACATCTTTACAATGCCGATTGGCTTCTAGACTGATCTAGTCATGTTCGCCATGATCTCTAGAATCTTGCACAACTTACGGCACCTGAAACGGATGTCCCGAGCTCTCAGAAACCGTCCGACATCATCTCTACCTCAACAGCTTCCCTGCATCAAACTGGCTTAGACCTGGCTTTGCCTCAGCATCTCTGCTCTCCAAAACTGTCCAAAAGCTCCATAAGCCTTCCAAAAGCTTACCAAATGGCCTCAACATGACCTTGGTTAAATAGTGGGAAAGTTGGTTGCAATCTCCAACTTCCTCCCAAAATTTAGGTTCTAAAAAAAACCCAATAACCCTTAAAAATGAGTTAATTACATTAATAATTCAAAAAGTGGTTAAAATAACCCACTTTAACTATATGGTAGTTTTAAATTGGTTTAAGCCCTTTTTTCCTGGGCACGCACCCCCCTTGGACGGTCACATGCAAACCATGTGGCCACGCGCTAGCCCTTGGGCTACGCGCGGGCCACCCCTTCCGCTGGCACTGGTCACATGGGCGTAGTCATAGAACCCTCAGCTATTCACTTAACCGTTCAAACCGCCCGCCCAGTCATATGTAACAGTCTCGTGCATTTACATGTAACGGTTATAACCGTTGATTATATTGAAACCACATTTTAATATAGTTTGAAACCATATATTAATTATATCCGCGCGCATTTTTTACATGGTCATATTGCATATAACCGTTAACAAAACCTCCGCGCCAATGGTCGTATGCGGTTACAACGAAACCGGGGATGGGGCTAAGCCCCAACCTGACCCCCCGCCGAATAACACAATAAGCAAATTCAAATACAAATTGCGTCGTTTAGTTAACAAGCACCAACCAATGGTCCGTTGGCAACGAGGACTTTGTTAACGCGTGGACGGAGGTGGAGGTTGCCGGTTCGAATCCGGTCAACAACAAAAATTTTGATAAACCGACCATAAACCAACATCCAGTACCAGGGTGCCATGTGGCAGCCCGAGATTGGGCCACATGGCACCCTATCATTCACCTAGAAAGATGCCACGTGTCAACAAATGATTTGACAACCATCAACCAATCAGAACCTGCCATGTCATCGCCACGTCAGCTCACCGTACGGTCCAGTCATCATGCCACGTCAGCGTCGTACTGCTACGTCGACCTGTTGCGTCAGCCCTGCCGTACGCTCTGTCGGCCTGCCATGTCAGCTGCTGATGTCACCCGTTCCACGTGTCACCCTTTTAGTGGTGACACGTGTCACCTCGGGATTGGTCCAGTCGTATGTTAAAAATGCCAAATCAGCCTGACACGTGTCGCCTTCCGGTGCTGCCACGTGTCCTATTGTTATAACCCTAAAATGCACCATACAGGTTTATCTGGCATCAGGCCTACTCATGCCTCTTCCTAGCCAAAGCCATGCTGAAACAAATCCTCAAAAACCACTTAAAACAAGCGACCCGCGCCCTAACTTCTCACTGGGCGCGGGCAACCGCTTGCTGTCCTTCTACTGCACGCGGGTATACGCGGGCTAACCCACTGTAGCCCGCGGGTACCTAACAAAGAAAGAAATCAGGAAAGTTTCCGCCGGGACACGAGGCTTTTTGTCAGTTAACTGGAACTTCGAGCCATGCATGGCCGAGAGTTCGCCAAAAACCCTAGCTCCTTCTAGCCTATAAAAGGAGGGGTAGGGGTACTATTCAAAGGGAGGAAAAATCATAGCAAAGAAACTCTGCCAAATTGCCAAGCCAGTTTTGTCCCAACCCT
>ML783156.1:341940-382937 GCA_009831015.1 Picea engelmannii | reverse complement strand
ATGCTTCATCTATAATGAACTCCTCTCTACCTATTCTAGCAATCCTTCCATCGTATGAGAGGGAAAATGCTTCAGCAACTTGCTGGTGGAAGGTTGTTAATTTCTCACAATATGTGAAAACTCCATCCTGTCTAAAACACTCTGCAAACTCAGGATGGGCTTCAAAATACCACATGCCATCCACTTCTGACCTCAAAGCAAGGCTTGCTTTTTCCATGGTTCAATACTGACTGTGTCTGAAACTGTGGGCAACCGGGTGTTTGGGAAACGATGGTTCTGGGAACTAGGGATATGGTCGGTATCACTTATGAGCAATCGGTGAAATCAGCTGACAGAGCAAAGGATTGATAAACTCACTAAAATACCGACCCACTCTTGAATGACAGTCTAACTGGGGAAAGCCGAAACTTCAAATTTTTGGGGGCAATTGCATTTATGAAACTTTGAAAAAGGAACAGTTTCCGATATTACCTGCTTACCAGACCAGGTTTCCTTGACTCGGGATGCTGGTTGAACTCGGAGATAGCTTGCCAATCGCCAGAGAAAAGCGGAATCAAGATTTTGAAAACACGATTTTGCTGATAAAATCGCGTGATTGTAGTTATCTTCAGCGATCCTCGGGCTTCATCATAACACATTGAGTTTCAAAATGAAAGAACAACCTGCTAATGATGATTGATGTATCTGCCACTGAAAAGGAGGGAAGCTTCGTACAATCGTATCTGGCAATGACCGCTCTGCGTGGATTTGAAATGATTAATGTAATGGATAAAATGCAGGTGTTTCAAACCTTTCGGATGGCCGCCACGAACTCACATCATCTCCCGTATGGTGATCTTTCGGCGGTTGCATATCTAATCATTGCACGGATTTTTGACATCTGGCTCATGCGAAAGCACGAGCTTTCTTTTTTCCCGTTGAAACATTTTCAATGGTTGCATGCCTTCTGCCTCAACCCCCTTTTCTGTCGAAAATGAACACTTTCGGTGGTTAATGAGCACACGGTGGGCTCACCTAAACCACCGAAACCTGATATTTTGCTTTCTTCTTGACCAAACCAAAATCAATATGACTTTTGAGATTACTTTGGAAAAACAAACTCTCTAACCTAATGATAGAAATTTAGAAATCAAATTTAGGAACCAACCTATCATCTAAAAATCAAAACAAATCTACTGATTTATTTGAGGAGTTAACAACTTGATCAATTGAAGAATGTTGTCTATTTCACTAAGTTGGATTTGTGCAGTGCATGTCATCAAATTAAAGTCACAGAATGGGATTCATGGTAAACTGCCTTTAAAACCAAATAGGGATTGTTTGAGTGGTTAGTTATGTCGTTTGGGCTTTGTAATAGTCCAACAATTTTCATGCGTGTAATGAATGATGTATTCATGCCTTTCCTAGATGACTTTGTGATTGTATATTTAGATGACATTCTTGTTTTTAGCGAGACTTGGGATGATCATGTGAGGCATGTAAAACAAGCATTGGATACTTTGCAAAGGGAAAAGATGTATGTAAAATTGTCTAAATGTGAATTTGGAAATATTGCCCTTGTGTACTTAGGTCATATTGTAGGACGAGGACAATTGAAAATTGACCCTTAAATTGATGTAATTGTAAATTGGCTTGAGCCAAAAAGTGTAACCGAAGTTCAAATCTTCTTAGGTGAAGTCAAATATTGAAGGATATTTATTCCCTACTTCTCCTTTATAGCAGCTCCTTTGCATGCCTTAACCAGTGTGAAGAACACTTTTCAGTGGGAAGGAAAGCAACAAAAACTTTCGACACTTTGAAGGGGAATATCAATACCATGCCAGTATTAGCACCTTCGAATCTTCAACAACATTTTGAGATCGAGACAGATGCCAGTAGATATTCCATGGGTGCAATATTGATGAAATATTGTAAGCCTATTTGTTACCACTCTAAAACTTTTAACCAAGTTGTTGTTAACTATCCTACATATGATAAAGAGTTGTATGCATTAGTCCAGAGCATAAATAAATGGAAGTACTACTTGTTAGGGAAGGAAACAATCATACATACATATCACCAACCCTTACAGTATCTTTAAGCACAAACCAAATTGAAACAATCTTGAAACTACAAGTGGATGGGTTTTCTACAACAATTTCACTTGGTAATCAAGTACAAAAAGGGTACAAGTAACAAGGTAGTTGATATGCTTTCTATACCTCCTATTGTTGCTTATGTTATTTTGAAGAATACTTCTTTATTTCATGATATCTATGTAGAAAAATATTCCATCGATGAACATTTTAAAGAAGTATATACAAAGCTAACCCTTGGTGCACGGGTAGAGAACTAGTCTGTGGGGAAAATTAGTCTACCATGTTGGAAATCTATGTATTCCTACAAGTGAAAGAGTCCATGTAATATGAGAAGCTCATACTTCTCTTGTGTCTGGGAATTTTGGGGTAGGAAAAACTATGGCTCATTTGCATAGGTTTTGTTACTGGCTTCAAATGAAATAAATTGTAAATAAATATGTAAAGGGGTGTGTGATGTGTTCTACTTGTAAGCCCACTAATAGAAAACTGGGGCTATACTCACCACTTCATGTTCCATCCTATCTGTGGGAAAGTGTCTCCATGGATTTTGTAGGGGGTTTACCCATGACCAAAGGGGGTCATGATTTTTTGTATGTTGTAGTGGATAGGTTCAACAAGATGTGTATCTTGATGCCATGTAAAAACCAGATCACTGCTAAGAAGACTACTAATCTCTTATTTTAGCATGTTTGGGTTCACTTTGGATTACCCACATATATCGTCTCGGATCGAGATACTCGGTTCCTTGGAGAATTTTGGACTAGCTTATGTAGAATGATGGACACCAAATTGAAGAGGAACATTTCTTTCCATCCACAGATTGATGAACAGACAAAGGTGGTAAACCGAACAGTGGTACTTTTTCTTTGAGGCTGCTGCAGCAAGTGTCCCAAGTTATGGGATGAACAATTACCCAATGTACATCATGCATACAACCGATATTTACATTGATCCACTCAAAGTTAACCTTTTGAGACATGTTTTGGGTACCTACCAAAGGTTCCTTTGGACTTGATGTATGGGAGAGATGTCAATGTAAATGAAGAACGAACAAAGGAAATATCCCACAAGTTCATCCAGAGGATCCAGCAGATACACCATACAGTCAGGGAACAGTTGGAGAAAATTCAAGCACGGTATAAATCTCAGCATGACAAGCATAGGGTTGATCATGAGTTCCAGGTTGGATACCAAGTATGACTTCACATTAGCAAGGATATATTTAAGGGTGAAGACAAGAAACTTAAGCCCATTTGTTATGGACCCTTCACTATCTTCGAGAAAAGTGGTACCAATGTTTTTTGTCTGGATCTTCCACCTTATATGAAGATTTACTTAGTTGTGAACATAGAGAAATTGAAACCTTTTGAGCCTCCCATGATCATGGATCAAGACGAAGAAGTTTCAATACCATCAGTTGATTATTTTTCAACTGAGTACTTAGATGAGATAGAAGAAGATATCATCCTAGACAGGAGGATGACGACTTCATGTAGGGGTGATATTTCTTATCTTCAAGTAGGCTTAAAAGGCACACATCCAAGAAAGGAAAAGTGGATCAAGAAGGACAAATTGGGGGGACTCTTCCCTCACTTACCTGTTGATTGATGAAATATTTTGGTGGTCCAAAAATCTCTTAGTGGGAAGGCACAATCAGAAAAGGATCCAGAGGAGGCAAAGAACAACTCAGAACTCATAGAGGCAACTCAGAACACTCAGAATGGCTTTAGTAGATAGAGAAATGGAAAACATTCAAAGTTTCCAAAACTCAATAAAAATGGCATGATCGTTAAGAGCACGTCGCAAGATTTCTAACGATGCAAACGACTCATCAAATGAAGTTACGGTTTGAAAGATATTCACGATAAATGTTGTGGTCAAACAGGTCAAGTCAACATGGGCCACATCATCATTCGTACTGTTGACGTCAACAGCTGACATGGCAGGATGACATTAGCATGATGGCTAATGACATCATCATGCCATGTGGAAGCACCAGAGGCTGCCATGTGTAACCCTCCAATGGGATTTTCAGGGGTCCATGTGGACCAGTAGGAAAATGCCATGTGGCACCACCCAGAAAGCACTGCATGGCATGTACGGATTGACGATGATTTACGTCAGCGAACAAGTGGAACAATCAATGGATTCCACGTGGCCCAATTAGCGAGTGACACATGGCACCCCTGAAACGCCCAAGGAGGGCCTGTAACCAAAAAATAAAAATATATATAAGGAAGAACCCCGCCAAATCTGGCAGAGGTCCATCGTATCTAGCATATCCACCAACAATAGAATCCGGTATCCAAAATTAGCAGGGTTTAGAACCAATGACCCAAAACGGAGGCCAACGGGTTTGACCCCGGGACCTCCCCCAACATCAACGTTTTAATTATATTGCCAGCAACCAACTCGCCAATGGAAACCGTTGGTTTATCCATCCACCATTTTTCTATTTAAGTTAGGTTCCACCCAGCCGGAAGGGGGAGGCACAACCGTATGACTGTGGGAATGGATTACGAGGCATAGTATGTCATCATTGGAGGTTGTAGAGGGCACAAAAAATGAGACATTATTATTCTTGGGCCTGGGAGTGCCAGAGTCGGATCGAGGAGTGGAGACAGTCATTTTTGGGTAATTAGACGCCACGAATTCAGTGGTGATGTCTATTTTATGATCTAAGCATTATTTTTGCATCTTGATTTTAGAATGAGGTATATTTATGTATTTTCCAAATTATTTTGTTGAGTTAATGAAAGAGCCTACCCATTTGAGAGCAGGACTCGGAGACGTAGTCCACTAGTGATGAACTCGGTTATCAAGTTTTTGTGTTCGTATCTGATGCTTATGTCTCTTCATTTTTGAGTTTTCTCTTCTTTAATGGTGCACTTTTATTTATGCTCATTTAATACAATTATTTATAAGTCACTATGAAAATATCCCAGATCACTTATTTATACTAGATCTGGCACCCTCTTTTTAGGGCCAACTTGACCCAAATAAAATTCAATTTAATTTTTAATGATTATTTCATTGAGACCGACTTTACCAACAATATCCTTAATATTTATTTTAATATTCATTGCAATGGGGACTAATTGTAAATTCTTTTTTGCAACAACTTTTCTTATTTTAATTAATTTTGGGTCTACTTGTCACAATTGTTTAGGGCTTCTTAACCATACTTCGGGGCTTCCGTATTCAATAGGGCATATCTCCTCAACCGTGAGGAACCACGTGACATTCCACCTACTATTGGAAATGGTATGATGAGGACTATCCATATATGAGTGTGTTACATTCATTTACATTATCCTTCATGTCCTTATTCCTCAAACAATTTCAAGCTTCATGACCACACCTCCAAGGATTCTTGTAGACTTCTTCAAAGTGTCTTCCAGTGAGGGCCATGCTTAGAGCTACACCATAAGGGGAAAAATTTGGAGACTTCACCAAATGCACCCATCACATCTGTTGACATCAATGACAACGATGTTTGTTGACATCAATGAAAACCAACTATCCAACAACATCAATGACAACCAAGTATCCAATAGGGGTTTTCAAAAAAACAAAGAATTCTGTAAAATGAAATCAAACAAACCAATCCAAACAAACTTAAGGAAAAATATGATCATGTACTTGAATGCCCTCATACTAATAAGACCCTTCTTTCACCAGGATGTCTGTTGACATGAGTTAGCTTTCTTTCCATTAAAACAAACTTGCATAAAAGGAAACACACTTGCAGTGCCAACATGACGAGGGATCAGAGACACCCACTAAAATGGATTCCCATGTTCTTACCTCTCATATTACTCTTTCTCCTCCTCCAAGTCATAAATGTTGGAAAAACTAACAAAATGCAAACAAGAATTTGATAGCGGAAAATGAAAATAAAGCAAACACCAAAAATATTGCAATTTCAAGAGTAATTTCTTAAGTGCCTCCCCGACAATGATGCCAAAATGTTGGGTTGATATAGTGGTATAGATTCTTCAACATTTATTATCAATTTGGGTAAGTAAACTTGTGAGACACAAACACAATATGTGAAAAACTAGTCTTGAAATTGTCGATGGACTCCTACTAAAAATCAAAGCAGTGGAATGCCATTGTCACAAATATAAATGGTTCTCTTGTTCATGATCACTCAAAATTTCTTTTCTATGGTAGGGAATCAGATCACAAGTAAATCATTTACTATCAAAGTATGTCTACTTGAAAACAAACTCTATTTTAGCCAACCAAGCTTCAAGGCCAAGAGGGTTATCTCAAGATGTGAGTTTCTTTCCAAATTACATCTTATACCTTGTGTGTGCACATTATACCATGAGAATGGATGGAAATGATAAAAAGTGAAGGTTTTTAAGGAAAAAATGGAGGTGAAAGGGCATGGTGAAAATATCAAAATTGACACCCAATGTGCATCTAGATTAAATTAATTATTTTTCTCTTTCTTTTTTCTTAGAATGGTAACTTGGCATTGAAATAAGGAAAAGAAGTTACGTTTTGTAGATGCTATGAAACCATTCATAAATACCCAAAAGTAGTGATCACTATAAATCTCTTAAGAGATAAAGAAAATGCACAAAAAAGGTGTTACAAACTAATGAGAAATATTGTACTCAATTCGATTGTTTTTCCCTTTCCTTTTTCTGACCTTTATTCCACCACCCCCCCTGGAGAAGCGTTTGCAAGAACTAATTGTAAATCATGGATGATTTTAAGGAGGGAAATTAATCTAAGAATGTAGAAACTTTGGCGAATCCTACTAGTCCTTAATATGTAAACTCTAAAATGTATGGCAATATTTTTGTAAAAATATTCAAATTTCTAAGGGTTTTATATATTTTCTATAAAATTTGGGCATTTTTTAAGGTAAAATTATTTTATTTTGTAGAATTTGGGTGAAACGTTTTTAGAAAAAAAGGAAATTGGAGAATACTTTTTAGCAGGGATGATTTTAAGGATGAAAATTTATTTTTAAATGTATAAACCTTGACGAATCTTACTAATCCTTCATATGCCAACTATAAATGATTGGCGATATTTTTGTAAAAATATTCAAATTTCTAAGGATTTTATATAGTTTTTATAAAATTTTGGCGATTTTTAAAGTAAAATAATTTTATCATATAGAATTTGGGCGAATAATTTTTAAAATAGCGAATCTCGTTTTTGGAAAAACCATGGAAAATTAGCCCATGAACAAAATTTAGCCCCTAAAATCATCCCTGCTTTTTAGGAAAAAGCATGGAAAATTAGCCCATAGACAATATACAACCCCTAAATTTTTCCATGTTCTAAATTAAAATTTTGGATTTCATAGTTTGAAAGTATGGACGACTCCTTATCATAATTAGAATTGTTTGATTCATGAGATCATTTTGTTCATCCTGATGGAACATCATTGACCACTACCTCCAATGAGAAGGGAATCCCAATATTCATTACTTATCCTTAGACCTCTAAGGATGGATTTACTTCTTAAATATGATGTTCTAGTTCCATTATTGATATCTTTTTATACCTTTATTGAGGGAAAATATATTGTGATATGATCGTCTTCATTATTCGATATTGGGGGCTCATATGGATCCCAACTTTTAGATTTGGGAGGATGCCCTTTTCTCCTCTTTGGATGAGATTTTTCTTTAGGACATGATCCTTGAAGGTGGCCTATTTGTTAGTAGATCTGACACTAAAAATATGTTTTTTCATAATCCAATAATAACTAAGTCCATTGAATTTTTCCTTATTTTAGATTCAAAGGCATCTTATCTAGAAGGCCTTTACTAATATAAATCTCTACATAGACTCTAGAATAAGTAAAATGTGATAACTTTACCCACTCAATATCTAGCTTTAAGTATATGCCTAGAGAATTTCCAACATCTTTAAAGACTAAAAGATGATAAAGATGGAGTGGTAGATTTGGGAGTAGAACCCAAACTAGAATTTTGGTGACAACCATTGTGTAGGGTCAAATTTGGGGAGTCATGGGGTTAGACAGAGGTCCTCTCTTCCAAAAATCCAGGGCCCCTCCTCAATAACTCTTTGATAATCATCATGATGGGTAAATTGAACAAAAAAAAATTCATTTAGAATAGAAACATACCTCACATTTCTTGTTCCAGTTCAAATAAATCCCCTAATATAGATATCCTATGCAGTGCCAAAATCCATTGAACAAAAAATTACTATATATCCTTTATAATAATATAGAAAATCAATGACCTTTGTATTACAGATGTCTAGTGTTGGCACCTTGTCAAATTTATCCACTATATATGCAATAGGCATAACATTGGTTTGAGTTTCATAAGGAGATGGTTTAAATTATCTCACATCCTTAAATTAAATTGTATTTGAAGACAAGGGCACCACATTTCCCACCACTCCACAAAATCATAGTGCCAAAATAAGAAATGAATCCTTGTAAATGTTATTATTAGTTAGTTGAGAAATGTATTCAAGTTTTTTACCCTTGTAAATAAAGAAACGTTGATCCATAGGAATCCATTGACTATTCTCCAATTCACACTTAATTTTTACCACATAATGTGTAGAAATCATCCATAAGAGAACCAATTTACCAAAGAGAGAATTGACCATAATCTAAAATATTACTGAGATATCATGACTCTCTCTTCTTAATTTCATCCCACAAGAGATATCAATAGCATGATTGAATCCTAAAACTTGACAAATGAGAATTTCTTAAAATAATTTTTGAGCAAATAATTCATTAAATGCTTGGTATGCATCCTTATTTACCTTGGTTTCCAAGTCCAAATTCCACCACAACACTGGATATTGATGCCAAAATATCATGGCCTCCTTACTTTAATCAAGGTTTTCCAACCTAGCCTAATTATGGAGAGCCTCAATGAAACACCTCCTTTGCTTGACAATAATATTTGTGATCTCTTCTTAACTGCTCATCCATGTATTTCTAGAAAACAATTTATTAGGGTCTTGATTGTGTTATGCTATATGGTGTAGAGCTATGATGTAATTATACATTTGTTCCTCTTATTTTCCATATCTATGAACTCGAAGAGTTGGCAACCCATGAGAATAAAGGTATCAAGGTTCTTACAATATAGGATGACTAGCTTGGTTATCTCAATGGGACATCCATTGATCATAATAAAACCTCGTCCTCACTTACAAAATGTTATGGCCATGACCATCTTCTTTCAATCAAAGCACTGGATAGAATCCATTGCTACCATAGATGGATGAAACTCTCATTTGATTCAAATCTACTACAGTTTCGTCCTTGATAATTATGCATCTCTATTATTATGATTATTATTATTAATTAATAATTTAATTATTAGTAATTAATAATTTAATTATAATTATAATCAACTAATAATTTAATCTTTATTAATTATCTTTGTTATTTTAAACTTATTAATTATTAATTACAATCATTATTGTAATTATAATAAACTATTAATTTAATAAAAAAAAAGGGGGGAAACTATTATTTTTACAATATTGATGGATTGATTATTAATATACATCGGTTTTACCACACTAATATTCAATCAATATCACACTATGAAAGAAAAAAGTAATGTATCTGTAAATGTAGTTATAAAGTTTTACTAAATTATCATTCAATTAGTTTCATACCATGAAAGCATAAACCATGTATATATAAATACAATTACAAAGAATTAAATTAAATAAAAAATAACCATGTAATTTTTTATTCCCGTGAACAAGTTGTACATAGTGATCCCAAGGAAATGCCAAATTTGCATACAACAATGCATGAAAAAATATCTACACATAAAGTGTAGTGTACTTAACCCCAAAACTTTAGAGAAATCACACAAAATGTAGTGTGAAGCCCAAGAACACAAGAGAAAAGAGAGATAAAAATAGAGAGCTATGATCACTTACCTTTTAAAGGGGGAAACCTCCAAGAGAAATGCTCCAAATACAATAACAATTCTTGACCAAACAATACCTAACATTTTATTCAATATATAAGTATCCATAGATGATCTTAACTACCTGTTGGCCCCTTATAATGAGGATCAAATAACTAATTTAGGGCTTATTACTAAAAATGACCCTTTATTACAATGAGTGATGATTAAATAAATATTTAATGGGCCTTATACAATGAAGGTAGCCTCATACATTAAAAARTTATCTAAGTAAGGGGGTTAGGTTAGGGCCCTAACATGCCCCCCCCCCTTCAAAAGCAACATTGGCCTCAAGGATGAAGGAGAGGAAATTGTTGTAGAATTGTGATCGGTTCCCATGTGGAATATTTTGGTTGCATATCATTMCACTGGATCAATGCTTCCTTGATCATTTGTTTGCACAATTGGTTCTCTCTGGTATCCAATATTGCTTCTAACTGGAGCCAAATGGAACCTTCTTCATCACGTTCTGGTAGGTTGGTCTRCACTTTGCAATTTGATCCCACAACTTTCTTCAAATAGGAAACATGAAAGACTGGATGAATCTTGGATTGGGTTGGGAGAGACAACTTGTAGTCGACCTAATCAATGCATTGCATGATTTGATAGGGACCATAGAACTAGGRAGACAACTTCTRGGGAATTTTATCCTTGAGTGATGCCTATTTATAAGGTTGCAAATGAAGAAACACTTGGTMCCCTTCATTAAAAGAATGTTTAGATCTATGTTGATCATCTAGTTTTTTCATTTGATTTTGCACCATAAACAAGTTTTCCATGAGGATATGAATAATGGCTTCTCTAGCGTGAAGCATTCTATCTACTACATGAACCTTGGAGGTGCTTGATATCTAGGGTGCCACTTATATGGAGTTTTGGCCATAAATAGATTCATTAGGTGTCATTTCGGTATCTCCATGATAAGTGGTGTTGTACCACCATTCAACAAGGGGAATCCATTGTGCCCATTGGTGTGGATTTTCGAAAGAAAAACATCTCAAATAGGTTTCCAAGAACTTGTTGACCACTTTTGTTTGACCATCAATTTGAGGATGATATGCAGTGCTCATATTCAACTATGTACCTTGAAGTTTAAATGGTTGCCGCCAAAATTTGTTAGTGAATGTGGGGTCCTTTTCTGAGACAGTAGAATTGGGCATACCGTGTATCTTAAAGATTTGATCCATGAAGGCCTAGGTCACTGAGGAAGGAGTGAAATGATGAGCTAGGGAAAAAAATGAGCATCTTTTGAAAGATGGTAAACAACCACCATGATAATTGATTTGTTTCCTAGTTTTGGGAGTCCCACAATAAAATCCATTGAAATTTATGTCCAAATCTGTGTTGGGATTGGTAATGATTGTGATTCCCTTGGTATTTTCACTATATCTCCCTTGTTTCTTTGGAAACTGTCACAGGATGCTATAAAGTCTTGGAATTTTTTTCTCATGTTGTCCTAGAAGATTGAACACTTAGTTCTTTCATAGGTTTTATGAAAACTAGAGTGACTAACTATCAATGATAAATGTAGCTCCTTTAACACATGTTGTTTTAGGGTTGAATCATTTTACATATCAATGCTCCCTTTATACAACAATGTATTGATCCAGGTGGACATCAGTGGCCTCCCACCTATTCCACTAGATCAACATACAGTTTCCATTTTGACAATTTTTCTACAGTTTTTTCAGGTCCCAAAATTTCGAGGTCATTTTGAGGCCCCAAATGACTTGTTATTGACATGGAAACACCCAGTAGCTACCAGAATCATGTATTGGGCCATTCATAATGTTTACTCCTCGACTATACCTTTCTAACGAGGTATCAAGTGCCCCAAATATAGATAGTATGAAAAATTTATGCCCTAGGGAAGTTGACGTATCAACTACCCCCATTGGGGCCCACAAACCTTTTGGCATTTCATCTTTCGGGGTTAGGGTTTTGGATGTTTAGGGTTTTCTCATTTATTCTAAAAAGGCCTTGGGAGCCTCATTAGTGGATTGATGGGTAATGGGATTATTAGGCTCCACAATTATTGAAATACTGGAATATAAAGGGCATGTTATTCATGGGTGAGAAGGTTAGGGTTTAATAGGTCATTACAATCGATATGGAGAACCATAATGAATATGGTATATATATATATATATATATATATATATTCAATATGGTCAGTGGAGGTAAACCATGGTCAAATGATGGATAATATGGTATTGGATCAGGGTGGAGGGTTAGTGAGTTACATAGCTTAGTGGGTTAGTGGTAGTGGTGGTTACTTAACTAGTCCATGTCAAAGGATCAGGGGTACATGGATAATTATGTTAAGTGACCAATGTTGGCTAATAGTTAGCATCACTCAGTATAATCCCAATATGGGTGAGTAGGTTACTAGAGTAACCAAAGTAAATGATCATGAAAAATGATTGGTTGTCTTCCTTTATGGTCAATTAGGGTGAACCATTGATGGGTTAATTGGGTTACTTAGTTAGGAAGTTTGTGTTTATTGGATCATCTAGTTGTGTAGTCAATATATTAGTTGCACATAAGTGGGCACATTGTTTGTTGAAGAGTGAGATAGACATGAGATTATCATTACAATTAATATAGTGAACAATGGTGAATATGGTCTATATAATCAATATGGTCAACAAATTTAAACCATGGTAAATGTTGGTATACAAGGTGGATGAGGGTGGAGGGTTACTGTAATATCCCCAAGGATGAGGCCCTGTTGTACTTATGAATTGTAAACATATTTTGTAGGTTGGTGAGTCGAGTATTGATAAGCTGGTGGGCTTATGTGTATGTTGGGCTGGAGAGCCTAAGTGTTAAAGGCCAGGAGCCTATTTTTGTATGTGTAATTATGTATAACATTAATAAAATACAAACATCGTTGCGTGCAGATTGACCATCAAGAAAGAGTGATGGGGGACTAAGCTTCCACAGAGTGGGTAAGGGAAAGGGGGCTGAAAGGTTGGAAAGAGGGGATAAGCTTAGGGGCTTAAGTCCTTGAGAATAATAATTTATTATTATTCCAAAGCTATGTGAAAGACATGTTTTTATCCTAAGTCATGGGAGAGGCAATGCATGCAGCTCCAACATGTGAAAAAGGGAATGCATGCAACTCCAGGAAGACAAGTGTCGACCTGGGTGCATGCAGTTAAATCTAAAGAGACGTCTCATGTTGGGGGTCTTTCCTCCATTCTTACATTCGTTGTCTGAACCGATTGAGTGGGCGTCTTATCTCTGCATACCCTCGCACAACACTAAAATAAGAAAACCGTGATGTTTTCCTGGGAAGTCGACGCGTCCTCCATCTAAACCGTTTGTGCTTGTGTTCGACCTCTACGTTGATTCCTTGTCATGCACCCTGAAAACCAATGGAAAACTCGTGGACTGAGACGTGTCTCTTGTGCATCCTGTGAACCCAGTTTATTTGCCCTTGCAGAGTTGAGTCTGTACCTGAATTGTTTGTGGGTTGTTGCCTTCTATTTTCCTGAGTGGTGTTGACCAGTTGTTGTTGTTGTTATCCTTACCTTGTGGGAATTGAGTTGAACTGGTTGAAGAAGTGGCTTGTCAGGCCCGTGGTTAAAGAGGCAGGTTGTCAAGCCTGTGAGTAGCTCTTTCCAGGTGAGAGAGTTGTTGGGAAGTGGTTTTATCCCAGAGAGAGTCCAACACCAGCTACGAAGATCTGAGAATTCCTGATCTGGCTTGTTGTTGAGACCTAGAGAGGGAGGTCAAGTAGCCGATGGACTATGTGATAGTGAAGGTTTATACTCCTGGGTGGAACAGGCATGTGGGGAATGAGAGTCCATGATTAGTGGGCATAAGAAGGATCCTAGGGAGAAACCTTTCGGTTGCACTATGCAGATTTCCTGTAACCTTAGCCTAGCCTAGGATTCCCTTGCCCAGGGTGGAGATTAGTCCCAGCTTGGAGGTGACCCACTATTGAGTGTGATGAGAAGAGGGGTCTATGTCTGGGAGGTTCATGGAAGGTATGCACGTAGTTGGTGGAGTTACTCCATCCTAAAAGATAAGTATCAATTATGTGCTTAATTATGTATTTTATGCATGATTTGTGATGCTTAAATGTTATCATGTGTTTCATTACATATCTGATTTACTGTCTATTACATTACAATCTGAATGGTAACAATAATTCTATGATTATTATGATTACATGTTTTAATTGATTAAAATGCATGTTATATATCTATGTATATATGTGAATGTTCTGCATAGTAGCGTTGCCCAACCTGTTGGTGGCCCGGGGACGTTACAAATTGGTATTGGAGCATGGTTTTGACACTGAGCCTAGATGGGCCATGTTAATGGATAATGAGACAAAGTGTTCAGAGTGAATTTTTGTCAAAGTATACAAAATTTGAATTCAAAGTGTGGTTTCAACGTTGATCCTAGATGGGCCAGATAAGTGGTCTTTAGACCCAAGGTTTCGAGTGGAAATTGTGTATGGAGGAACCAATTTCGAACCACAGAATTTTTTTGAGTGGCAAGGGGTTACTTGGCCGTGTTACGAAGCTCATGGCAGTAGAATAAAACTGCAGTTGGCATGGTATTTGGCTAGAGAGAGAGAGAGAGATCTCAACACTTGGGGTGTTGGAGCCGTAGGATCTGTTCGGAAGGAATGGAAATACTTTGCGACCATCAGATCTGGAGAAGGTGTAGAAGAGTTAACCTGGAAGCCCTTTAGACTTCATGACTTCATTGAAGATTGATGCAAAAATAAGAGAAAGGACGAAGCTTGAAGCTCCGAATTCCCGAAGTGGATCTACACTATAGATCTTGTGAGAAGCCTCATCGTTAAATCTCACGACAGATCATAATTTTTCAATTCAGTGATCGGGAGAAGTGGGATGTGCTGATGCACAAACTTATGAAGTCCCGAAGTCTAGAAACAAAATAGAAGACGTGGCGATGCGGGAGGACGTCGCCAGGGATGACGTAGAACTTCATAGCCATGTCACATGCCACCACCTTAGCTGGTGATAGTTGTACTATGTGGGCCCTGAGGTTACATAGCATAGTTGAAGGTTGGCAGACCCACATTGGCGTTGATCATGATACATCAATGATCGACGGCCAGGAGGCATTGCAGGGACCCAAGTTGCAAATTAGTTAATTCTCCAAGGTAGTCCCACAATCCAAACCACAGTTATCCTGGGGGGTTACATGTCAGCGTTAGAGGAATTGCAGAACGAAAAGAGGGTTACTCCAAACCGTGAATGCATGCCCCCACAATTTGAAAGGCTTTAAGTGTTGTGAGAAACCGTGGATCCCAGAGGACGTGTGGCATTAGTTGTGAAGTTCAGAGACTTGAAACTCCAGAAGGATGGTTCATAAGGGAATGAAAGAAAGAACTTTCAAAAAGTTTTGTAATGTCGGGGTGACGAGACGTAACAACGTCATCAAAGATGACATGGAAGTGTTCATAAATTAATGATTTGGGGCATTAGGGGTGTGTGGATGTGAAATCCTATGAATTCCCGAAGCTTCGAAGCTTCAAAGTCCTGGAGCTCACATGATTGAAGTTCCACAATGAGTGTCATTTGTTGGATTCTGAGTAGTAGTGGACATTTGATCCACCCTACTTCACGGGTTTGGTAATCTGGAGCTCTAAGAGATTGTTGCATTGTACTCTGGAAATAAGCTGAAGGTCGAAGGCTTGAGTAAGAACCTAGTGATCTAGCTCTTGGTCACGACCCGTGATCACATGGGTTGGGGACTAAGAGAAAAGGGGTTGGTGCCTGAAAGTTGCAAAGAAGAGAAGAGATCATAAAGATAATGAAATTTGAATGTTTTTCTTAAATCAGATTGGTTTATGAATGTTGTGGGATTTGTTAAGGAAGGATGGGCTGAAAAATTATGGTTGTCTACACGTTGTGTTTGCAGAGTTTAATGAGTGCCAAAACCAAATAGAGTTTCCACTGAGTGTAGAGAAATGGAGGAGACACAGAATGCTTCCAATTCAGAGAATGAGCTAAAGGAGTAGATGTCCATTTGAGAGCTGAAGGATCGAAATCCAATGGACATGGAGAAGAGATAGATAAGTAAGAGCATATGATGAAAATCATTGAACAATTGCAGAAAGATGCCCAAACTCACTGAGAAGATAACCGAAATCTCATGAAAGCCAAGGTTGATGAAGAGTTGGAGAGAATAGAAAAGAATTTGGATAAGAAGAGCGACTCAAGAAAAATATGGGGTCACAAGATCTCTGAGAGGAAAAGAAGATCAAGAAGCATTAGTAGGCATTGTCGTCACTCCCCGAAGTAGTCCAATAAGGAGGCACATAGTAGTTCAAGCCCATCTCTTACTAGAAAACATAGGAGATCTGGAGTGGATGAACTGAAGGGAGAAATGAGCAAGATTAAGCCTCCTACGTTTGATGGAGAACATAAGAAGGAGGAAGATTTCGAAACATGGTTTCTTGGCATGAGGAAATATTTCCAACTACAAAATTATTCCTCTCATTCAGAAGGAAGAATTGTGATGTATCAACTGAAAGGAAAAGCATCCATGTGGTGGGATCTACTTGTGCAAGTGCAACACATCAAAGAGAAAGATGTTACTTGGAAATAATTCAAGAGGTAGAAATAATTGACTAAAAGATATTATGACAAAAAAATGAAAGATTTATTTGAATTCAAGCTGGGCAGCATGTCCATTGATGAATACAAATGAAGGTTCTTGGATTTGTTGAAACATGTTCCCTTCACCAAGGATGATACTGTCAAAATTCAAAGGTATCTGAGTGGACTACCACCTTCCATTGGGAACACGATTCAGTATGATGACCCTAAGACTATGGAAGAAATGATAAGGAAAGAAAAATGCTTATATGAGCAGCAAAGAGAAAAGCCTACCTTTTGGAAGGCTTGGGATGACCAGAAGAAGTTCAAGAAAGAGCAGAGGTAGAAGGGAAACAAACCTCCTTTTTTTAGAAATAGTCCTCAAGGGAAGCCATCATTTAGAGGGTCGAGAATGGATAACGTAGGGGGACAAAGGCCAAGGCATATGTTCATTGAGTGTTGGGATTGTCAGGGAAACCACAAGTACAGAGACTGTCCCCACAAAAATGGAAAAGTGAGAGTTGTCCATAATGTTCATCAAGATGAAACAATGGAGGACATGGGAAGTAGAATACCAAGAACCTATGCAGCCCTAGACAACAAGCAAGATGAATTTCAATCACACATGATCGAAGTGGAAGGTTTTATCAACAACCAACCCATTTCTATTTTAATTGACTTAGGAGCTATTCATAGTTATGTATACCCTAGGATGGTGGAAAGTTTACAATTACCAAGAATCAAGCATGATAAATCTTGGTTAGTGTAGTTGGCTACAGGAGCCATGAGAAATTTTGTCGAGTTGGTTAAGTCATGTCCAGTGGACGTGAATGGACTGAACACAAGGGTTGAATTGAACATTCTTCCTTTAGGTTCTTATGACTATCTAATTGGGATGGATTGGTTGGACCAACACCATGCCATATTGGATTGTCTTAACAAGGCATTCACTTTCCTGGATGAAGAAGGAAATAGGAAAACGGTCCAAGGGATTCCCAGAGTTGTTGTTATCAGAGAAATCTCTATAATGTAGCTGAAGAAGTGCTACATGAAAGGTTGTCAATTATTTGTAGCCCATGTGGAGGAAGAATCTAAGGATGAGGTCTCAAAGATTGAAGACCATGCGATACTAAAAGAGTTTGAATATGTATTCCAAGAGGTACCAGAATTACCCTCGAAGAGAGATATTGATTTTTTTGTAAATTTGATGCCTAGAGCAGCTCTAGTATCAAAATCTCCTTACAAAATGAGTACACCAGAGATGAAAGAATTGCAATTGTAGCTTGAAGAGCTTCCGAAGAATGGGTATATACACCCAAGTGTGTCACCTTGGGGAGACCTGGTCCTGTTCGTCAAGAAGAAATATGGAACACTGAGATTGTGCATCGATTTCAGACAGTTGAACAAAGTGACTATTTAGAACAAGTATCCTTTACCGAGGATCGATGGTCTTTTTGACCAGTTGAAGGAGGATAATATATTTTCAAAAATAGATCTCAGGTCAGGGTATCACTAGGTAAGATTAAAGGATGAAGACATCAACAAGACCGCCTTCAGAACAAACTATGGCCACTATAAATTCACAGTGGTGACATTTGGGTTGTCGAATGCACCCGTTGTTTTTATGTGTTTAATGAATGGTGTATTCAGAGACTATCTGGAAAATTTTGTCATAGTATTTTTGGATGACATCCCAGTGTATTCCAAGATGGAAGAAGAGCATGAACATCATCTGAGGATGGTGTTGCAAGTGCTAAGAGAGAACCAAATGTATGCCAAGTTGAGAAAATGCTCATTTTATCAAAAGAAGATCCATTACTTGGGGCATATCATCTCAAAGGATGGGATAGCGGTAGATCCTGAGAAGATTGAGGCCATCAGAGAATGGTTAGTGCCGAAGAATGTTACAGAAGTCAGATCCTTTATGGGTCTAGCTAGTTATTCTAGAAGGTTCATTATAGAATTCTCAAGGATAGCTTACCCTATCACTTCCTTGCAAAGGAAGGAGAAGAGATTTCAATGGAAAAAAGAATGTGAGAGAAGCTTCCAGTGATTGAAGAAGTTGCTAACTAGTGCTCCAATCCTGAGGATTATAGATCCAAATGTAGATTTCGTGGTTTGCAAAAATTCATGCAGAGAAGGACTAGGAGGAGTCCTCAGTCAGAATGGGTTTGTGATTTGTTATGAATCCAGAAATTTAAAAGAGCACAAAAAAGAATTATGTCACTCATGATTTAGAGTTGGCATCCATTTTTCACGCTCTGAAGAAATGGAGACATTACCTCATGGGAAGGAGGTTTGAACTGAGGATAGGCCATAACGATCTGAATTATTTGTTTGATCAACCAACCTTGAATGCTAGGTAGAGTAGGTGGTTGGAGTTCCTTTGTGAGTATGACTTTTATATCAAGCATATCAAAGGAAAGGAAAACAAAGTGGTTGATGAACTCAGTAGGAGAGTGCATGAACTACATGCTACAACCATTAACATGTACTGAACTGATATTAAAGGCAGAATTTTGGAAGCTGCAAATGCATATTTGCAGTACAAGGATTTGGTAGCAAAGCTACAACAAGGTGAGATGCCACAGAAAGTGGAGAATTATAAATTGGAAACCGAAAGAACACTTCTATACAAGAACACAATTTATGTACCTATTGTCCAGGACTTGAAACTTATGATTTTGAATGAAATGCATAATGTTCCTTATGGAGGGCACCCTAGATATCAAAAAAATGTGGCAGCAATCAAGGGCCATTACTTTTGGCCAGGTATGAAGAAAGAAATTGCAAAATATATTGCCAGATGTATGGAATTCCAAAAGGTTAAAGTTGAGCACAGACACCCAGCAGGGTTGCTACAACCTTTACCCATTCCTGAGTGGAACTGGGAGGTAGTGAAAATGGATTTCATCACAAGATTTCCCAAGATAGGCAAGCAACATGATTCAATCATGGTGGTGGTGGACAAGCTTATGAAAGCTACCCATTTTATCCCATTGAAGACTACTCACAAGGAAGCCAATGTTGTTGATATATTTATGGGGGAAGTGGCATGATTGCACAGTATCCCCAAGACAATTGTGTCTGACAGAGACCCAAAATTCAACTCAAAATTCTGGAAAGGGTTATTCAAAAGGTTTGGAATGAATCTGAATTTCAGCACTGCTTATCATCCTGAGTATGATGGGCATACAAAGCGGGTGAATTGAGTAATATAATATATACTAAGTATGTATGTGATGGAAAAACCATCTAAAGGGGAATACTACCTACACTTGGTAGAATTTTCCTACAACAATGGGTATCAAGCATCGTTGAAGATGAGCCCATTTGAAGCACTTTATGGAAGAAAGTGCAATACTCTAGTAAGATGGGATAATCCAATTGATAGAGCAGTGATTGGGCCATAGTTTCTCAAGGAAATGGAAGAGAAAATGTTGAATTTTAAGCAGAATTTGAAAGATTCCCAAGACAGGCAGAAAAGTTATGCTGATAAAAATTGAACCCATAGAGAGTTTAAAGTGGGAGATCATGTTTTCCTGAAAGTGAAAGCCAATAGAAGTTCCCTGAAGCTAGGAAACTATTCAAAGTTGGCAGCCAGATTTTTTGGGCCATTTGAAATTCTAGAAAGGATTGGGTCAGTTCCATATATGCTTGCATTGCCTGTATCCATGACTGTACATAATGTTTTTCATGTTTCATTGCTTAAAAAATATATACCTTATGCTAATCATGTAATTGATTGGAATGTGATTTAGGTGGAGCAAGAAGGCGTCTTGCAAGTGCATCATGTGCGCATATTGGACAGGAAGAGAAAACAACTCTGGAATCGAGCCATAGGGCTTGTAAAGGTCCAGTGGACCTGGTATGGTCTCGAGGATGTGACATTGGAACATGATGATGCTATGCGGGCAGAATACCCACATCTTTTTGAAGATTTTGGAAATCTTGTTGATGTTGTGTAAAGAGTTGCATTGAGGACAGTGCAAATATAAGGGGAGGGGATTGTAATATCCCTGAGGAAGAGACCCTATTGTATTTATGAATTGTAAACATATTTTGTAGGATGGTGAGCCAAGTATTGATAAGCTGGTGGGCTTACGTGTTTGTTGGGCCGGAGAGCCTAAGTGTTAAAGGCCAGGAGCATGTTTTTGTATATGTAATTATGTAGAACATTAATAAAATATAAACATCATTGCGTGAAGATCGACCACGAAGAAAGAGTGATGGGGGACTAAGCTTCCATAGAGTGGGTAAGGGAAAGGGGGTTGAAAGGTTGGAAAGAGGGGATAAGCTTAGGAGCTTAAGTACTTGAGAATAATAATTCATTATTATTCAAAAGTTGTGTGAAATACATGTTTTTATCCTAAGTCCCGGGAGAGGCAGCGCATGCAACTCCAACGTGTGCAAAAGGGTATACATGCAGCTCCAAGAATACAAGTGTCGACCTGGGCGCATGCAGTTAAATCTAAAGAGTCATCTTGTGTTGGGGGTTCGTCCTCCATTCTTCCTTCCATTGTCTGAACCATGTGGGTGGGCGTCTGAGCTCTTCATACCCTCATGCAACACTAAAACCAGAAAATTGTGATGTTTTTCTGGGAAGTTGGCATAGTCTCTATCTGAACTGTTTGCATATATGTTTGACTTATGTGTTGATTCCTAGTCATGCACCCTTAAAACCAATGGAAAAATCATGGACTGAACCATGTCTTCTGTGCATCCTATGAACCCAGTTTACCCACCCTTGCAGAGCCAAGTCTGTACCTGAACCACTCATGGGTTGTTGCCCTCTATTTTCCTGAGTGGTGTTGACCAGTTGTTGTTTTTGTTGTTATCCTTACTTTGGGAGAATTGAGTTGAACTGGTTGAAGAAGCGGGTTTTCAGGAATGTGGTTGAAGAGGTAGGTTGTCAGGCATGTGAGCAGCTCTTTCTAGGTGAGAGAGTTGTTGGGAAGAATTTTTCTCCCATAGAGAGTCCAACAACAACTACAGAGATCTGAGAATTCCTGATCTGGCCTGTTGCCGAGACTTAGAGAGGGAGGTAAAGCAGTCGATGGACTATGTGAAAGTGAAGGTGTATACTCCTGGGTGGAACAAGCATGTGGGGAATGAGAGTCCGTGAGTAGTGGGTGTAAGAAGGCTCCTAGGGAGAATCCTTCCAATTGCACAGTGCAGTTTTCCTATAACCTTAGCCTAGTCTAGGATTCCCTTTCCCAGGGTGGAGCTTAGTCCCATCTCGAGGATGACCCACTGCTGAGCATGATAAGTAGCAAGGTATAAGGCTAGGAGGTTTTTGGAAGGTCTTGACGTAGTTGGTGAGTTACTCCAGTCTAAAATATAAGTATCAATTATGTGTTTAATTATGTATTTTATGCATGATTTGTGATGCTTAAATGTTATCATGTATTTCGTTGCGTATCTGATTTACTGTCTATTACATTAGAATCTGAATGGTAACAATAATTCTATGATTATTGTGATTACATGTTTTAATTGATTAAAATGCATGTTATATATCTATGTATATATGTGAATGTTTCGCATAGTAGTGTTGTCTGACCTATTGGTGGCCTAGGGACGTTACAGTTACTGAGTTACTAATATCAGTGGGTTGGGAAGTTAATGTATTAGGTAGTTGATGGGTTGGTTCATGGGTCTGAGGAAGATGGATAATGGTGAAAAGTGACTGATGTTGAGTGACAGTTGGAACCAATTAGCATTGGCCCAATATGGGTTAGTGATTTATTGGAGAAATTAAGGTTAATGATTGTAAGAAATTATTAAGTATGTTCTTCCATGGTCAACAAGGTCAACCATGGCCAAGAGTGGTCAATATGGTAAGTGATAGTGTGTGGTTAATAGGTTAATGGTTTTACCCTTTTAGGAATTTTTTGGGGGATTGCAATATCATGATGTGTAGTTAATTCTTTAGTGGCATATAAGTGGGCATGATGTTAGTGGGGGAGTAGGCTAGGGAAAAGTGAATCATTGTAATCAATATTGTGAACCATGGTGAATATGGTCTATATGGTTAATATAGTCAATAGATATCAATGATGGTCAATGACTATCAATGAAAATTTATATGGTGGATGAAGGTTGAGGGATAATGATCTACATGGGTTAAGGGTAGGGGTGTTAATGGATTAGATGATTAATGTGCTAGATAATCAATTGATGGATGTATATGGCTAGATTTTGTAAGTTACCAATGTCAAGTGATAAAAAACATCAATTATATATGACCAATATGTTTTAGGGGTCATGGGTAAGTGAATCACTAGAGAAACTAAGGTTAATGATTTGTTAACCATTATCGACAATGCTTCATGATAGTTAATACGGTTAGTTGTGATCAACAATTATTGCTATGGTCAATGAGGTTGATGCGTTAGGAATTTTGAGGTGATGGGATTATAGGTATGCATAATTAATGGATTAGTGGAATATAAGTGACCACATCATTCTTGGGTGAATGAGATAGGGATGAACTAGTTATTACTATCTATATGTTGAACCATGGTAAATGTGATCTATATAGTCAATATGGTTAGTAGAGGTCAACCATGGTCAATAGAAGTCATTGGTGGTTGATATGGTGGATGAGGGTGTAGGAATAATGAGTTACTAAGATCACTGGGTCAGGGTGTTATTGGATTAGGTGGTTAATTGGTTAGCTCAAGGATCAAGCGTAGGTGGCTAGTTTTGGTAGGTGACTAATGTTAACTCATAGTCGACATCAATTAGGACTAACCCAACATGGGTTAGAGGTTTATCGATTAGTGGGTTATTGGAGAAACCAAGGATAATTATGGTCAACCATGATTTACTATTGTCACCATGGTCAATAAGGTCAACCATGGTCAAGACTCAACAATGGTTCATATTGTAAATAAGTGTTGATGGTTGATGAGTTAATGGGGCCATTCATCGGTTAGTAGCTTTGTGGGTGATTATATTATTGGAGTCCAAGATTAATGGGTTAATGAAATATACATGGGAACATAATTCATGGGTGAGTGGGATAGTCTTGATTTGGTCATTGCAATCAATATAGTGAATTGTCATGAATATGATCTATATAGTCAATATGGTCCACATGAATTAACCATGATCAATATAGATTGACATGGTGGATGGTGGTGGAGGGATAGTGAATTTCTAGGTTAGTGGGTTGGGGCATTAGTGGATTAGGTGGTTAATGTTAGTTCATGGGCCAATGGTATATGTCTAGTTATTCAAGTTATTAATGTTGATTAATGGATGATATCAATTATCATACACCTGACATGGGTTGAATAGTCATGGGTTAGTGGGTTAGTTGAGCAATTAAGGTTAATGATGGAAAACCATGAATGAAAATGGCCCTCCATGGTTAGTAAGGTCAACCTTGGTTGATATGGTTAATGATTAATGGGGCTCTAGACTTTATGGGTTAATGGGGTTATTGAACTAGAATATTTGTAGGTCATGGGATATTGATTTGTGTGGTTAATCAATAAATAGAAAATAAATGGCCATGTTGATAATTGGAGAGTGGGATAATGATGAGTAGGTATTGATAATAATATGGTGAACCATGGTGAGCATGGCCTTTATAGTCAATATGGTCAAAGAAGTTCAACGATGGTCAATGTTGATTTATATGGTTGATGAGTGAGGAGATCCATTTACTAATGTTATAAAATTAGAGGGTTAGTTTATTAGGTGGTTATTATGTTAGTTCATGGCTACAACTTAGGTGGGTAATTATGGCAAGTTATATATGTTGACTAATAATAGACATCAATCATCATTGGCATAAAATGGGTTAGGGGGTTATGGGTCAATGGATTATTGGGGAAACCAAGGTCAATGATAGTCAACCATTATTGGCTATGGTCAACCATAGCCAATGGTGGCCAATAATGATCAATAAGGAAAATGGGAGTGGGGGAATTTATTAGTGATGGGATCATTATAAGGGCTATGTAGTAAATGGTTTAGTGGAATATAATTGATCACCTACTTTTTGGGTGAGTTAGTCATACTTTGTGATACATATATTGAAACGTGGTGAATATGGTCTATATGTCAATATGGCCAATAAATCTCAATCATGGTCAATAATTCTAGTTAACGGTGGTTAATATGGTGGTATAGGGTGGAGGGTTAGTGAGTTATTGAGTTCATGGGTCAGGGGGTTAGTGGGTTAGGTTGTTAATGGGTTAGTTCATAGGATGGGGGTAAGTAGCTAGTTATGGCAGGTGAGCGATGCTAAGTGATAATTGACATATGTTACCATTGGCCTAATATGGTCTTGGGGGTTATGGATCAAAGGGTTACTATAGGAACCATTTTCAATGATGGTTAATTGAATATGGTTTACATTGGTTAATAAGGTTAATCATGATCAATGGTGGTCCATATGGTCAATAAGGGTGAGGGGAAAATCACTTAAAGGGATGAATAAAGTATTAGGTTCACTCTAATGAAAACACCGATTAGAAAAGGTTTTAGTGTTACAAGATTAGGAAAAAATTTCAAAAAATCCTCCAGTAATCATTGAAAAGGTTTTTATAGAGGATTTTTTGGAGGTTTTAGTGGTTTTTTTTTATGGTGAATTGAGAGTTTTTTGGATGTGTTTTTTTCTTTTTCCAGTACTCTAAGTACATATTCATGCTACTGCTCCAAGGCCATTGGATCATTAGTGCTCCAAGACCAAAATGGAGCACTAGTTCTCCAAGACGAAAGTGAATTGTCAATGTTGATGATCCATGACCAAAATAGAGCATTGGTGCTACAACACCAAAGTGAAGCACCAATGTTGGTGCTCTGTGACAAAAATAGCAAATTAATGCTACAAGTCTACTAGAACATCATTACTAATGCTCCAAGACTAAATATGGTAAGTGTCAAACAACTCAAGAGACTTAATGAGTGAATATCTTGTAATTGAAGAACCATTAAAATGTTATATGAAAAATATTTGATAAAAAATCTCCAAAGACACACATCCACTACAAGTAATATTCCCAAAGTGGATAATGATTCTCTCAAACCAAATAAGTGCACTAGTATCTTTAGTGCTCCAAGACAAAAATAAAGAATCAATTCTCCTAGACCAAAGTGGATCATATTGGTTCTCCCTTATCAAAGTGGAGTATTGGTTCACTCCAATAAAAGGGAATCACTATATCTCCAAGAATAAAAGGGAATAACATTATGTGGTTTGGAAAAACCTTATGAGCCTACAAATAAAGGAAGGTGAAAACCCTTTTGGAAATGCACCCATGTTGCAAAATTTGTTTCCCCTTCTTGGTTGAGCTTGCCCCTCATTGGCTAGCCATATTCATTGTCATAAAACCCATAAAACAATTGACCATTAACTTTCAAAATAGAGGCAAGACCCTCAAACTAGTGAAAACAAATTGCAAAACTAGCTTTGAATTTAGGAATAATAGTTATAAATTGAACTAACAAAAATAAAATCATTATTGGTGAGAAATGAAATAATGAAAAAGGGAAAAAAGGGTTACCTAGTTGTAATACTATTTGTTTTTCCATGAATTCATGGCTATTTTTACTTCATCCTCTTGTTGGACCACTTCCGCTTCCCCTTCTCTTGTGTGAAATGTAGAAATGAAAGAAGCCCTCATTTTTCCTCTTTTTAAGAGTTATCGTGTAGTTTTTCCCACCTATTTTAATAAGTTAAAAAATATGAATTATTATTTGATGCTTTGGTGTATTAGGATTAATGGTGCTTCCATACCAAGAAGGATCATCGATGCACCTATGTTGAAGAGGACCATCAATGCACCTATGTTGAAGAGGACCACCAATGCACCCACACCAATGAGGAACCCTAGTTATTCCATAACAAACTTGGGCACTGGTGTGCATACACAAAAGTGGAATGCCAGTTCTCCAAGCAAGGAAAACTTTAGGCACTAAATTTTTCCATTTGGTTATTTTTTCAATTTAAAAAAAAAATGATTCACCAAAATTCTATAGGATAAAATTATTTTACTTAAAAATCATCAAAATTTTCAAGAAACTATATAAAATTCTTAGAAATTTGAACGTTTTTACAAACGTATCGTCAACCATTTTATAGTTGGTAGTTTTAGAATTAGAAATATTCTCTAAGGTTTCTACGGTTTAAGATAAGTATGGATTCTTTTATTTTTTCCTAGCTCCAAGGTCACTAGGGAAGAACACCATGTTAGTAAGAGAAACCTCATGAACCTACAAATAGAGTAAGGTGAAACCCCTTTGAATATGCATCCATGTTGCACATAATGTACCCAAGATTTCTTGTTTGAACTTGACCCTCATTTTCTATCCATATGCATTGATGTAAAACTAGAAAATAGATAAAAAATTAACCTACCAAATAAAGGAAAAACCATCAAACTAGTGAAAATTATAGAAAAACTAACAATAAAGTTAGGAATAATAGTAAGAAAAGGAAAATAAAAAAAAAATGTGGAGAAATGAAATAATGAAAATGGAAAACAAAGTGTTTATTGGCTGCAATGCTCTATCTTTCTCTACAATCATGTCTATTTGTATTTCAACCTCTTGTACCACCTTCTATTCCTTTTCTCCCATGAAAAATGTAGAAATGAAACAAATCCTCACTTTTCACTCTTTTTAAAAGTTGTCCTTTAGTTTTCCCTTCCTCTTTTAATAAATTAATAAGGTATGAATTAATGTTTCATGTCTCATTGTGTTTGGAGCACTAATGCTTCCATACCAAATAGGAACACTAGCGTTCCTATAAAAAAGATGAGCACTAGTGCAACCATACAAATGAGGAGAACTTGTGCTTCCATAACAAAGAGGAGCATCGGTGCACTAATTCTCCTAGTTCACTATGTAAGATCATCATGTCACTCTAAGAAACCTCATGAACTTACAAACAAGGGGAGGTGAAAACCCCAAGTTTGTATATTCTGTTAAGAACCAAATACTTGAATATAAAATATCACAATAGATCCAAAGATATCTTAATACAATCACTACACAAGATGTATGAAACCATATAGAAAACCACAACTTTATTATAGAAACCCTTGAGGTAGGGAAACACCATACAATGGATCCTATTATGGAAAGGATCCTCTCCTGTTCACTTGCCTCTTCGAGGGGGCAACCTCCTAATGAGCTTCAACTCCAAATACAATACTTCTCTTCATGTCTCATTACATTGCTTGAATCTCTTTATATAGTGCTACCATCACCTAAGAATATTCTAGAGGAGGAATCTTCTAGAAGTAGAACCTTCTAAGAAGTCATCTTACATTTATTATATATAATTACCCATTTATTATATCTAACTACCATAGTGGGTCTTAATTTAATAATATAGTGGACCTAGTCCACCTTACATTGAATGACCTCCACTATTATCACTATGGGCCCTCTGGGCCCCCCCACTACCTCTCTAGCTACCTTAGATATTCACACACACTACAAACAAATGTACCCCTTTCTTAGCTAAACTTGCCCATTATTTGATAGCCATATTCCTTAATGTAAAACCCTTAAATAAATCCACCATTAACCTACAAACTTGAGGGAAAACCCTCAAACCAATGAAAAAAACAACAAAACAATCTAAGAAATTAGTAATAATATTGATCTAAGGGATTTGTGCTAGGTTTTCAAATGAATATGGATATGGTTTTCAGATGAACATGGATATGGTTTTCAGATGAACATGGATCTTTGTGAGGTTTTTGCATGAAAATAGATATATATGTTGCATTGAATGTGGATTTGTGTGAGGTTTTTGCATGGAGATAGATCCATTTTTTGCATGAATATGTATCTATATATGTGAGGTTTCTACATGAATATGGATCTATATTACATTCAATATGGATTTTGGTGAGGTTTTGCATGAAGATAGATATCGTATTGCATGAATATGGATATCGCATTGAAGACAATTCTGGTATTTTCATAGAAGATAGATATAATATTTCATGATGAGGGATATTGGATTGAAGGTATACCTGTTAGTACATTGAAGATGGATCTAATATTATATGTCTGTATTGAATTTTTGAATCGATTGATTCGTATGGGACATTGGATTGTGAAACTAGGAAGGTATTCTATTATTTATGTTTATTTTTTATATATATTTTTTTCTAAGTTTTAACCTGGCTTGTGGCTATACAACCTATGTGGGGATGGATACTATTTGACCTCATTCATCATGGGAAAGCTTCGAAAATCTCCTAGTGGGGTCGGTTCAATTGTAGAGAGAGAATGTGTTTACCCACATGAGTAGTTGAAGATGAAGGTTGGGTTTTCTCTAGAAGGATTCAATCTCAACATCATTCACCATTTGAATTCCTATTGTCGGATTAAAAATATCTAAATATATTTCAAGAGAATGTGGTGTATTATTTAAATGTAAAGTTTGATGGAGTTGAAATCTTGGCACCCAAATTGCAAGAAGAGTGGCCTCCTTTTCCCTATGGTAATTTATCAAATTCAAGAGTTGTAAAGAAGGAATCAATGGATGTTTTTGGGCTAGATACAAAGTCTCATATGGCTAAAGAAACCAAAGAAGTCCAAATCGATGGGAATTATAAATAATTAGCAATTGTATTGAATGATCCCATGCTAATTTTTAATAATATTGAAGGGTTTGTGTATATTGAAGCCCCAACTAAAAGTATTCATATTAATGGGAAGCATTTAAGTGAGAATAATGGAGTTAGTGTAGATAATATTTCCTCTTCTTCATAGTTACCCTAAGTTTTAGAGAATAATGGAGTTAGTGTAGATAATCTTGCCTCTTCTTCATAGTTATTCTCAGTTCTAGAGAACACTGAATCTAATCCCGAAGCAAACCATGAATTAGAGGGAGGAGACTTTAAATTATTTTTGAACAAGGATCATTCTGAGGGACAACAAAATATTGAGTGAAGGGGTGTTATCCTACACTTTCTTTTATAAATACTAGATGAAGATACATTTTATAAATGGTGCTCGTTGATCTAGGAAGCGAAAGGGGTGTTGTTGAACTCTTATTAGGGATTGGTGTTCAAATATTTTTTCTTGTTATTCAATTACGAGATAGTAGCAAGACAAGTGTTACAGTATGGTACGTGGAGCACTATGGATTCTCTAGCTTATGTTTATTCATGGAGGGAAGATTTTTGTTTAAAGGATTGAGGATGGGACCATTATCCTTTGTGGTTTGAGTTATTTTCTCTCCCAACTGACCTACATCCTYGTATAGAATTGTTTGATAGTGTTGATCTAGAAAATCAACACAATTTATTTTGAGGTATYCTAGAGTGTGTGTAGAAGTTGATCTAAAGAAGAAGTTACCTCATTTTATTTAAGTTATGACAATGGATGGGKTTCATTAGCAAAAGGTGCACTATGTGAATCTACCCATTTCTTGTTTTACTTGTCAAGCTCAGGAAAATAGTGAGAAATGGAAAATAATAGAAATAAAATCAATATCTGGGAGAAACAAAAAAAAAATGAAAATGGGTAAAAATGGTGTCTTTCCCTGCATTCATGGTTATTTTTATTTCATCATCGTGTAGAACCATGGTTTCTTCCTCTTCTCTCATGTGAGATATATAAATTAAAAAATCTCTCATTTTTTCCTATTTTTAATAATCATCTTCTAGTTTTTCTCACCACTTTTAATAAGTTCAAAAAAATAGAATTATTTCTTGGTTCTTAAGTGTATTAGGAGAGCAATTTCTTCCATACCAAAGAGGAGCATCTGTGTGCCTATGCCAAAGAGGATAATTCGTGTTTCCATACCAAAGAAGAGCACCAATGTGCCAATATAGAACTAGATCACCAATTTGTTCTTCTGTTATTAACACTTTGGTGTGCATGGGTTTTGGGGCATTAGTGCTCCTAGAAAGAGCATTATTGTGCTTAGACCAAAGTGGAGTATTAGTGTTCTTAGACCAAAGTGGAGCATTAATGTGTTTTTGGATTGTTGGGACTTTAATGTGCATCATTCTAGGAGCATTGTTGCAACTAAACCAATGTGAACCATTGGTGAACCTGGACCAAAGTGGAGCATCAATGTATTTCTAGAATGTTGTCTCTCTGGTGTGCATGTGGTCATGGAGCACTAGTGTTATTTTGTATTAAGCATATTGGTGCACTGTAACAAACCCTCTATAAAAACCTCTACCCATCACTTTTGCAAAAACCTCCACTTAAAAAAATTGGAAATAAGGAACTTTAAAAATCACCAATTAACGAGTGTTTTCCTTGCAGTTACTTGTGGGTGACAAGATTATCAAGATGTGTGGTTAATGTGTTAGTGGATTATAAGTAGCCATGCCATTCATGGGAAGGCATGCTAGGGTTGACTAGGTCATTGTGATTAATATACTGAACCATAATGAATATGGGATATACTGTTAATATGGTTAACATTATAGGTCAATGTTGATCAATGATGGTCAATAATGGTTGATATAGTGGATGAGGGTGGAGGTTTAATGGGTTAGTTATGATAGTGGGTATTGGTTTTATGGAGTATTTGCATTTGTAGTGTATTAGGAGGTTAGTTTTTCAAGGAAATAATGTGCTCAAGGTCATTATTTATTAAGGGGTTAGTCTATTAAGGATCATATTATATTAGGGGGGTAATTTTTTTGAGATCACAATGTATTAGGAGTTGATTTTGTTATTAGTCTATTTGAGGGTTATCATGTTTAAGATCATAATGTGTTAAGGGGTGATTATGTAGTGGTTTTTTATGTGTTTGAAGGTCACATTGTGTCAAAGGATGGTTATGTTAAATTCCATAAAGAATTAGAAATATTATTTTGCCCATGATGATAATGGCTATAATATGAATAATACATAGTGATAATATTCTCCAACCTTTGTTGAGGGTGTGACATTGTCATTTCTTCACTAGGAAACCAAATCTCCATTGACATTTTATTATGATTTGCACTAACAATACCATTACTTATTATTTATAATGTATTATTATCGTTATTCATTATTTTACTTTTTTTTTTTAATTATATGTTTGAGTGTTTATTTGGTGTGAAACTAAGACTCAATAACATCCTAAAAAAGACAATATGTTTTGTCCCATAAATAACTATTTATAGACATTGTTTTAGACTTTTTGTTAAATGTTCTCTTAGACATTATAAAAGATGTTGTAGTAGTCATTTTGTAATATGTTTATTTTGGAGTGTATAATGCCTAACACTAAGATCTTTTGTCACATAATCAATGGGGTGTTGGGATACAAAGATTGCTTAGTTATTTTTGGGTGACAAATCACCCAAAATATTGTAATGTCATTTAAATAGTGAATAATTCAGCATGTGTCTTCCCATCCTTATCTCCTAATTCTTAAGCAATGTCAAGTAGCTATATTTTCTAAGAATAACATCTTCATTTGAAGTTCATAGAAGCTAAACTTTTTAGCCATCATATTATCACACCAAATTTTATGACTTTGAAACAATGCTCATATCATTTCTTAAAGTAGTGGGCTTCACTTGATTCCTATTAACAATGTGAAGTAGCTCCCTTTTCTAACAATAACATCATTTGAAGTTTGTAGAGGCTAAAATTTTGGCTTATCACACTATATGATGTAACTTTAGAACATTGTTCATAAACATTTTTTTAAATCCTGCTTTTAAAAATATTTATAGTTTTTTGATTGTTAAAAAGCAAGGAAATATATATCATTATTAATAAATTCATTTATATCATAAATAAGAGAAACAAATTTAAAATAAAATTGAAATAATCTTTCTGCTACTATTACAAAATTATTTTAACATTACATTTATTACAAACCTTTAAAAAAATCACAAAATTTAATATTAAAATTTTAATAATTTTTTTCTAAAATATTATAACAATATATATTTTATTAAATATTATAATAATTTTTAGGAAGTTATAATTTTACAATTTCTTTACAATTTACACATCTACCCAACCAATTTACTTCTTCTAAGAAAGATTCTTTACAATTTACACATCCACCCGACCAATTTACTTCTCGTAACAAAGATAATAGGTTATATATTAATTTTCCACAATTTTATATTAAATAACGATATATAAGCTAGTTTTAAAGTCCTTGTTATGCGAGCACTACTTTGTTAAACGTTATAATATTTTTTTAGAAAGTTATATGTTTTACAATTTCTCTACAATTTCTAAATATATATTAATGGATTGAAGAACAATAAAATAAGATTGTTCTTGGCAGCCTTGCCTAGACAAGTACTACCTAATAGACTGTATATTGGCAGCCTTGCCTAGACACGTACTAGGCACGGTACAATTCCAATTCCTTAAAAAAAATAAAAAGCGGAAATATATAACTACTAGCACAGCTACTAATATATCAGTTGGAGAACGCCAAAAGGTATCGGTTGGTAAATAATTTTGTTAAATTTTATTATTGATTAATAAATAAACGGTTGGGCTTCATTTATCTAGTGTTAATATTTTAATTTCTGTTAATCACTTAGTGACAATCAGTTAGTTATCAAAGTAATTTTTAAATATAATTAGATAAATGTAAAAAAGTAAACACATAAACTGATGTCTTTATAATAGCTAGGAAGTTAATGATTGAAATCACACCCATTTATTTTGTGTGACTACTAAGAATATTCCAGTCATATTTAATAAAACCTATTAAGCACTAAACCCCTATTAAATCTGCCCATTGTCAATAGGTGTACACCTTTCAACTTAAACATGGAGATGATCCATATCTTCCGATTATGTCATTTAAAGCTAAAAGACATTCCTCCTCTAACTTTTTATCCAAAAATGTCCAACGATAATAATTATTTGTGTTTCACATCGCGCAGGAATTCTGACAACCAGACAACGAAGCACACGAACCCTAATCAGAAACCTGGCAAACACATTGTGTCCGCGTCTTTTTCCATTTTTTGCTTTTACGAAACCCAAACCCTAAGGCTCGTGCTTTTTGACGACACTCCAGTACTACCAACATGAAGCCTATTATATACCCTGTCTCTCTTTGCCTGTTTCCTTTCGGAGATCAACCCGCGACTCTGCCTCGTACACTCATTCTCCACCTTCAAATTTTCTCATTTCTACTTTGGTTTTTCGTTTTCCATTGACGATCATGAAGACAGATAGCCCAAAGACGAAAAATATGATAGCCAGCTTCTCAGGCCGCAGAACTGTTCAAAGAAGGCTGGCGGGCATTCAGATCTCTTCTTAAAGCTTCTCCCAATCTGATGAAGATGGATGTGGAGAAGCTCAAAGATATTCATGTTTTGGATCATCTCCTCAGAAGGAAGAAGCACAGCTACAATGATGATGGCACTAAAATTATCATGCAACATTCTACATCGACGGTTCTGACGTTGGATCATATGTCCCATCCAGTACATGAGGCCGCAGTAGGTCACAATAATTTATCTCTAATATTGAAGAGGATTCGTGATGGAAGTGACGCCTCGCGTAGTTCAGGGAGTTGCAGTCTGAGTAATACAGTGACTATCGAAGAAGTGGATGAATTAGCAGACGCATTCATTGCAAGATTCTATAACAACGTGAGACTTGAGAAGCAACTATCTTACAGGAGGTATCAGGAAATGCTTGCCAGGGGCACGTAACGGAGGACTCGTGTACTTGATATTCTTTGACTGTCATTTATTGCTATTCAGCTCAGAGCCGGGAATTTAAATGTACTCGTGCATATATTGTTCTCTGGAGCATTTCATGTCATAGCAGTGGCTCCTGTATCATTTGTTACTGCCCCATGAATTCTCATCATTCTCTTGGAAATGTATACATAATTTAATTCCATATTTATTTCTGGAGAAAAGTGATTGTTGAATTTAGTATGCTTTCCTGAATATTTTTTTAAACCATGGGAACAGCAACCTCCCAAGAGTATATCCAACAGCTCGCAAGCCAGATATACCAATAACTTGTGACTCAGCAGGGGCCGAGACGTCCCGAGACCCCACCGGAGTGAAACATATACCAATAACTTGTGACTCAGCAGGGGCCGAGACGTCCCGAGACCCCACCGGAGTGAAACCTCTATCCCAGGGGTCGTCTACCCTTCCAGCCTTGTCACAACGGGCCAATATGAACATCCCTACCCCCCGCCGGTTTTGAACTTGTGACCTCCCCGGAAATAACACATGTTCTTAACCATTGGGCCCACTCAGGTGCTCATGCTTTCCTGAATATTACTGGAAAGTGTCTTTCTTCATTTCTTCCACCTGTTTGTCAAGAAAATGGTGTTCAAAGGCATCACATGGCAGATCTCAGTTTTTACCAAGATCAGACTGGCCTTCATTTTGATCCATTTCTATACCACCTTAAACTCCATCTCCCACCAATTCAATACCCTTCTTATTGTGGTTGATCTTAAATGATATTTTATGTTGATTTCAAAGGGGGTGAAATCTTCATCGGATGAATGTGAGGTATTGATACTGTCAATGGACTTGAATTCTTTCTTTGTTGGAAGGCATTTCCCCTAATGGATGGGATCCTCCAACCTTAGTTGAAGAAGGGTTAAGGGATAAAGGAAAATTAACCCCCTTCACAGTAGACATTCTTTTGAGATGAATATTTTAACCTTCATGAAAGTTGTCCACTAAATTTAACTCCTCTAATTCATCCATGGTGTCTAAACATATTACAGTTGTCCACTAGATTTAACTCCTCTAATTCATCCATGGCGTCTAAACATATTACAGGAGGAGAAGCCTCCTATGAGGGTTTTTTATTTTTCTTGCTTCGTCATGTTAATAACATACAAAGGTTTCTATATTATTATTAGAAAAGGAGGTTGAATCATTGTTAACATTTCCTGCTTTGATTATTTGATTTGACTTTTTCCATAACAAATCACTATTAACATCTTTTACTTTGTTTATTTGATTTGACTTTTTCCATAACAAATCACTATTAACATCTTTTACTTTGTTTATTTGATTTGATTCTTTCCATAACAAATCTATTCTTAGGGTTAAAAGCTTTGATCTAGCTATATCTTTTAATACTTTTTCAACAATAACCAAAGAAGGATTCACAAAGATATACTTACATTCAATTGAAAAGGGTTATGGTTCTTCCCATTATAATCATTATATCGATTGTGAGCTTATGCCACATCCACCATTTTCTCTTCTACTTCCTCCACATCATCAAGCATATCCTTCTTAAAGAAACTTCACTTAAGGTGACCATACATAAGATATATGGATCACCAAAAATGAATCTTAACAAAATTTATCTCTTGACAATAAGAATGACTCTCCACTTGGATATCAATTCCTTCTTGCAACCCATCTTCCAAGTTCATTCCCACACATATCTTATCCATATAGGTCATATCCAAGCAGCATGAATTTCTTATCAATATCCAACATTCTTCCCAACCTGTTAGGAATCAAGGTTAAATCCCTTTCACTACACAACTTCTGTAATACCCCAATTTTTATATTGATTATTAATGTATATGTAAATTTTAAAATGGTTGTAAGCTTTACATGTATAAATTGTGAATTGTACATTAATATACAATATAAACACATCATATGATGCAAAATAAAAGGGACAAAGAAAGGGGGCTACAAATCCATTATAGGGAAAAGATTCAAGGAAATTTAGAGACATAAGTAAAAATGCTATTATTTTTTTTATTTTACCTTAGCTTTACTAAACCTTTCTTTATGATTATCCTAATATACAATATAAACACATCATATGATGCAAAATAAAAGGGACAAAGAAAGGGGGCTACAAATCCATTATAGGGAAAAGATTCAAGGAAATTTAGAGGCATAAGTAAAAATGTTATTATTTTTTTTATTTTACCTTAGTTTTACTAAACCTTTCTTTATGATTATCCTATGTCCTTTAACTTTGGAAATAGTTTTCAAAGTGAGATATGTGTACTTTTCAAGAAGGAACATGGTCTCTTATTTCCATGCAAATATATTATATGATTTTGTTATATGATTTGCTTCGTCATGTTAATAACATACAAAAGTTTCTATATTATTATTAGAAAAGGAGGTTGAATCATTGTTAACATCTCCTGCTTTGGTTATTTGATTTGACTTTTTCCATAACAAATCATTATTAACATCTTTTACTTTGTTTATTTGATTTGAGTCTTTCCATAACAAATCACTATTAACATCTTTTACTTTGTTTATTTGATTTGATTCTTTCCATAACAAATTTATTTTTAGGGCTAGAAGCTTTGATCTAGCTATATTTTTTAATACTTTTTCAACAATAACCAAAGAAGGATTCACAAAGATATACTTGCATTCAATTGAAAAGGGATTATGACTCTTCCCATTATAATCATTATATCGATTGTGAGCTTAGGCCACATCCACCATTTTCTCTTCTACTTCCTCCACATCATAAGCATATCCTTTTTAAGGAAACTTCACTTAAGGTAACCATACATAAGATATATGGATCACCAAAAAGGAATCTTAACAAAATTTATCTCTTGACAATAAGAATGACTCTCCTTGGATATCAATTCCTTCTTGCAACCCATCTTCCAAGTTCATTCCCACACATATCTTATCCATATGGGTCATATCCAAGGAGCATGTGTTTCTTATCAATATCCAACATTCTTCCCAACCTGTTAGGAATCAAGATTAAATCCCTTTCACTACACAACGTCTGTAATACCCCAATTTTGATATTGATTATTAATGTTTATGTAAATTTTAAAATGGTTGTAAGCTTGACATGTATAAATTGTAAATTGTACATTAATATACAATATAAACACATCATATGATGCAAAACAAAAGGGACAAAGAAAGGGAGCTACAAATCCATTATAGGGAAAAGATTCAAGGAAACTTAGAGGCATAAGTAAAAATACTATTATTTTTATTATTTTACCTTAGCTTTACTAAACCTTTCTTTATCATTATCCTATGTCCTTTAACTTTGGAAATAGTTTTCAAAGTGAGATATGTGTACTTTTCAAGAAGGAACATGGTCTCTCATTTCCATGCAAATATATTATATGATTTTGGTCATGCAAGTTAATTCTCCCATTCATTCTTCCTTGGGTTTTCTCTTTAAGCTAAAACTTCGATAATATTACTATAATTAATTATGGGAAATTGCTACCATGAAACTATGGGGAAATTATGACTATGTGCAAGGGAAATTGTTGATATTAAGAGAATTTAATTATAGTTGATAATGCTTGGATTCCTAGCATAATTTTTTCTTAGCCAACCTATGTTGGAGCCCTTGAGGGAAGTGGGATAACTTGAGGAATTGCTTAACATATAAGGGAACCCCATTTCCTAGGTTGTGTAGGTTGAGGGGAAAAAGGGCATGTAGACTGGGATTGCCATAGTGTAAATTAACCTAAAAAATCTCTGAGTTGAGATGTGTGAGAGAAATTAGAGCCACGCCATACGAATTCTCCATGATGGATTCATAGCCTTAGAAATATTAGGTATAATGGGGTTAATGGGGAGCATATTGTTGGGAGGAAAGTCCTTTCGCAACCAATTGGTGAAGAATTACTAAAAGATAAGTGTTCTTGATTTGTTTATAAATATGAAAAATTATTGTTGTTCATGTTATGGATTAATTTATTTTCTGGTTTGTTTAGTTCATAATGAATGTATTAGTTTACATTTATAATTATGGATTCATGATTGAATGGTTGTTTAATTATGCTTTCATAACTCTACATCAAGATGCATGCATTTCATATATGGTTGAGTGTAAGAACATTGAAGTTGTTAATGTATTAAAGAAAAAAATGGTGTGGTTATGGAGTACCTCATAGCCTCAATAATGCATAGAGGTTATTGGGTATGTTACAACTCGAAATGAAGAGAATGCAATTTCACCCACAATAGTTGTATGTTAGTCCTCTCTCTCATTGGATCAAACCTAGGAGTCTAGATTTTGAAAGATAAGATGGAACTATCCCAATACAATTTCCCTGTAAATATGTTGGTTTGATCCCTCTTAGACTAAAATAAAAATGTAATCTAGACCCTAGCTAGTAAATGAAATATAGGAGCATATCCAAGCTATTGTTTACATAGCTTCCTCACCCACGTGCTCATCGACTTCTTGTAAATAAGTCTTCCACGAAACTTGTCTACCAGTGTCATCGTCTCATAGAATTGAAATTGCTCCATTACCATGTTCCAACCTATAATCAACTTCATGCCTTTTGGTCTCTGTTTGACACACTTAGGTTTCTCCCTCTTTCTCTTTACTATTCCTTATCCCCCAAACATCCCCCATATTTTTGAACAACCTTGGAAATATTATCACATAAAAATTGGTTCAGAATATCCAACACTTCACGTATCCTACACCTTCAAAGGAATATGGGATGATTCAATGCCAATCACAAGCTATATTTGCAAAGAAATCTCCCTTACCATGCCATCATTTCCCACTATTTCCACCTCTATCGAATGATCTCCTTTCTACTTGAAATGGTAGTTTCTCTAGGATAAGACAAGACCCATCAAAAGTCTTGAATCCCTCATCATTACCTAGGTTCATATATGAAAACCCAAAAACCTCCCAATTTAATATTTCCCCCCTCCCAACCCATAAGCTAATGCGGAGTTGGGTTCTGTAAACCAAGTTGGCATGTTCCATTTTCATCAATGATTACTAAGAAACTTGTCATGATTGAACCCTATGTGAAAGAATTTACAAAGTAGACTGCTAGTACTTATATCAAAAGGAATATTTTTTTTTTTTGGCTACCACTATAACCCCAGGTGCAACCACCCAGCCCGCAAGAATGGCGCACGAGTAAGTCCGGGTGAGAATTGAACATGAGACTTCATTTACAAATTTCCTTCCATTTACACGGCACTTGCCAATCCGTCTACACCCATGCGGGCATATCAAAAGGAATATTACCTCGAGTGCACAACACCAAAATTTTTACAACTCATAGAAATAAGGAACCTACACCCACTACAATAGTTTACAAGTCCTTAAGAATAAAAATTGGTTAAACCAGAAATGAAACCCTAACTTCCATTGCCATACAATCAAAGTTTTTTTCTCCATATACTATATGGGAAAAAGCTAAAAAGCTTTAATAGATCTAAACTATTGTGCTACTATTATAATAATAATAGTTATGATTTAACTAAATATAATTAAAGTTACAACACTTCTTTGTGGGACAAGGAAGTGATACATATCTTATCTTACTCTTCCCAATTTGAAACATATGAATACTTTAACATATAGCCAAAAGAACGCTTGAGAAAATCAACTTGTAAATTGAGAAAGTAGAACAAGTGACAAAATAAATTGAAATCTTTAAAACACTACGTTTAAGTATTAATTTAAAGGAGAAAGCGATAGCTCTTTACGACATAACCAAAGTCGATCGTGAACATTAGAATATTTAAAAGCTAGATTTGTTCCGATAACATTGCTATTGACTTCAAGATCATGGTCTTATCCTTCATTAGCTGTAAGGCATTAATTGAATATACAACAATGGAAGGAAGAGTTGAGTAAGGATCAACAACACGAAAAATACCAATACTTTATAAAAGTGATAAAATATCAATAATTTATAAAAATAAAGGTGTACTTAGCTTCATAATACTTTGTAGTAGGCCCGAATTATTAACCACGATATACAATTTACAACATCATCCACGGGAAAAATCAACGTGCAAATCAACGTGCGGCTGAATTTCTATCAGCTTCACAAGTGCTGCCATGCAGCTTAGTCCCTGCCAAATAAATTAAAATATATAAGAAGTTTAGTTCAGGATAAATTTAAACCATTGCTGCCATGCAGCTTATCTGTCAACTGCAAAACACTAGTTTCTAGGGTTTGTTTATCAAAAACCATTGCTCGACAATCCTCTTCTTTCTTAGAAATTTCTCTTTTGAATCTCTCCTCGACTTCCTGTAATTGTTGCCAAGCTTTAGAAATCTCAGCCTCGTATTCCTCATCTCTCTTTGCAAGCTGTTGTCTGAACTCCCTGTCAACTTCCTTGAAATGGTTACTGAGTTGTTCCCCAATTTTGACTTCTTGTATGAGTTTCTTATCCCATCCTGGACTCGAAATTTGTTGGGGTAGCTTGAAGAATATGAAGTATGTGATTCCATTTCAGCGATCCTATGTAGCAAATCCGCCTTAAATTCCTGTCATGAACTATCCATAATTTTAATAAGTCTTTGATTAAGCTCCCGCAACTTCAATATTTCATCTTTTTCATGGTCTTTGGTGGACTGGAATATCTTTTTGTCATCTTTTGCGTGGCCATTGCAGGGAGCAGAGCGAGACGAAGAGGAGTTACAATTTTGTCTCTTCCACCTGCTGCATTTGCCTT
>ML783156.1:314357-331404 GCA_009831015.1 Picea engelmannii | reverse complement strand
AGTGGGAGTCATTCCACAAGTATTCCATTGTGGAAAAATCCAAGGGTCATTTTTCAAAGGTGCATGTTGAAGGTTCAAGTGAGTATGATTCTAGGAAGAGAAATTCGAAGTCGACTGCCAATGGTGTGCCAATTAGTGTATCTACTAAGTGAGAATCCAATCCCAAAAAGAGGTGTTGGAAGGTCAGGTGGGAGAGAGGAAAGATGGTGGTTTGCACCGATGTGGATATCAATGAATTCCTAGATTTACTAGGGCGTACACCAGTGGAGAGTTTCAAAAAAAAAGTGGTAAGGTCCTCCTCACTGAACGCGTGGTTAGATTCCAACTGAACTAGGGTATTGGGTTATTTCCATGATTTCCATACTTTATCTCGAGGCTGGTTAAGCTTCAAATTCAAGATTAAAGAAGACTTGGCTGAAATATTTAGTTGGAATCGGGGTTGGGGTCTATCTAGGATTGTTTTTAAGGAGTGGTCCATAAATTTTGATCCATCTAGGGATCATCTCTCGATGATGAAGATTTGGGATATTTTGACAAATTTTCCTCTAGTCGTTTGGCACGAGGAGGTGCTAATTACCACTGGTAACAAAATTGGGAATTTTTTAAACTGTGAGCCAGATTGGGATAAAAATCTAGATATTCATTGGGATTGGGTGCATATTAAAGAAGACATGAGAGATTATTTTTTTTACAAGATTGAGCTTGTGTTTCATGGATTCTGTCAGATCGAAAAAAATGATTATTGGAGGGTTCCATTCATATGTTTTGGGTGTGACGAAGTCGGCCATCTACAAGCTTAGTGTCAAATACCTCCATCTTAATTTCATTCATATTTTAAGAATACGTGGAAGTGCAAGGTTGAAGGGGAATAATGTGGGAATGTAAATGTGGAAGATGCTCTAAAGGTGGCAAAGTGGTCAAAGGAGGCATGCCACTCTCCTAAAGTCAAAATTTTGAGGGCTCATATGTATCATCTCCTATGGACACTCTAAATGCACTTTTTAGTAAGTCAAATGATGATCCTCCACATTTTCTTCATTACCTCATGTCAAGTCTCATGAACCCTCATGAATTCTAAGACCTATTCAAGAAGCTCTCAAGGTTGGGGTTATGTCCCATGTTAATCCCAATCCTTCATTGGAAGGAATAGTCCCCTCCCCCTTGGTGGCACCTAGCGAGTGTAGAACGTCGAATTCGCCTCCATCAATTATAATATATGGCTTGTTTCACAGGGAATGTGGCCAAGAGTCCCTTTACCCTTCCCTTTCCATGGATTCAGTTTTTAGTTATACTACAAAGTATAACTTCAAATCAGATTATCTACTCTGTTCAAAGGTAAATTTGGTTCCTTTAGAGGATTTCCATGGGGGTGTAGCTTTGGAGAAGGTTACAAATTGTCTAGTGGGAAGGAAATCATATGTATCGCTAGCCCAAATGCATGCTAAAAAGGCTATAATAAATGAGAAACAATCTACTGTAGTTCAAGCCCTTAGAGCGGGGAAATCTTGGACCAAGGGGATTGTTCTCTCTCTCAACACTCATGGAGTAGGGGGTGCTCCAAAGATTCAATCCCTCAAATGGATCGTGAAGGAACATGCACATGATTTTCTTAGGATTCAGGAAACTATGTGCTCAAGTGAAAAGGCCTTGGATTCTTTTAGGTCATGGTTAAAAGATTGGTCATTATGTACTAAATATTCTCTTGGTTTTTCAGGAGGTTTAATTTTGGCATCGAGCCATCATTTCAGGGTGATGTCTTCCTTTTCATTTTCGTCTAGTTTAGTTGTGGACCTGGAGGATAAATCCTTAAATTCTACTTTTAGTTTGGTAAATGTATATGGTCCCTATGCTAAAAATTTTTGTTTTGGGGAGGGTCTTAGCTCGTCCGATATTCTATCCCACCCAATATTCATTCTTGGAGGAGATCTAAATTTCACTCTCTCAATTGGGGATGTTTGGGGGGTGCATCCTCAAAGGGACCCTTTGGAATTCTTTTTCACAAAATGGATTGAAGTGAACCATGTATTTGACTTAGATCCCCCTAAAAGTTTTCGAACCTGGAAGAATGGAAGAAAAGGGGAAGGAGTGGTAGAAAAAAGGTTTGAAAGATTCCTTGTCTGTAAGGATTTATTGGTGAACCCTTGGAATTTCAAGTCAAAGGTAGTGTCATGTGGTTTTTATGACCACATGCCTATTCTATTGAAGATAGAAAGGAAAGGATACAATCCTCCCTCTCCGTTGAAATTCAATCAATTCTAGATTTAGGAAGAGGACTATTGAGTTCTTATTGAATCTTGTTGGACCCATATGGAAGAAGATCCAAAAAAATCTTTTATGAATCAATTCACAGAAAATATTTCTAAAGCTAAGGTTGTCACTAAGAGTTGGTATTGAGAATTCAATATGAAATCCCTTTCCCATTTGTGGGAGGTAGATTCTAATATGGAAGTATTGTTGGTTGAAAGGCCAGTGGGAACCCTCCAAGTTGAGGAGGAAATCAAATTGGAGGCATTGCTAAAAAAATAATGAATTATTGGCCCATGAGGAATCTATGTGGCACCTCAAAAATAGATCAATTTGGCTCAAAGAAGGTGACAACAACACCAAGTTTTTTCATAGTTATGCGAACAATCAAAATATATTGAAATCTATTTGGGAAATAAATGATCCTGATGGAAACAAGGTGTCTTCCTTTAAGGAAATAGTTCAAGAGGATAAATATTTATCCTCCAACCTATTTAAGGAACATGTATGTTGTCCAATTGATAAAAATTTTAAGGTCATCAACCTCTTTCCCATATATTTTTCATAGGAAATGAATGAATCCTTGAGTGCGAAGGTCACATAAAGTGATATGTAAAATGTCATGGATATTCCAATGGAATAGTTCGTCACACCAAATCTAATAAATATTGAAATCTTTATTATTAATGTTATTTTTCTTTTAGATATCAAATTCTTGATTACTGGTTTTCTTCTTAAAAAATAAACTTATGAATTAGTTCAAATGCGAAAAATGGAGAACATAAATAAACACACACACCATCCACAAATAAACACAAGATACAACCTAGGAAACCCAATATGGGATAAAACCCAACTAGAAGGTGAGGCGACTCTGCTCTCTTTTCTCTGGTATAGAAATGATGGAAGTACAAAGAATGAGGCACTCTCTATGGAGTTTCCTTTGACCTATGGCCTATATGGATGCTACATAATCTCTCCTCTTTTTTATGCTCACATAATACCACTCTCATATTTTTTTCTTAGATATGGAACAAGATACAATGCAAAATAATAGAACCCCTTATCTTCCTAGTGGCCTGGTATTTAACATAGCTCGATATCCATCTAAGGGTACTTTTTTGAATTCCTCAACCCTCAATCATGATAGGGTTTTGAACTTTGTAGAATATTCTTGAAATTACATACATGGATATCCCCATATGTCTGAGTAACGGGGTTGATGTGGAATCCACTTTTACCATGGTGTTCAAAACAGTAGGTCAAATTGTGGGAGGCATAAAATTTTCATATGATCTTTGATTGACGCGATGTTTGCACCGTTGGAAAGGCATAGATGTGTAGAAAAGAGTCCTGGGGTATAATAAGTTCTAGGAAAGTTTTAATCCCAAAACATTTCCTTTGATGCCTCAAAATGGCCGTGAAAGGTTAAACACCCTAATTTTCCAAACCAGGACCTACCACTAAAATGACCCTGCGAGAGGATTCGTTGAATTTTTCCACTCTTAAAGGATAGAGATAGATGAAAAAAAATATAATGATCCAATAAATATCATAGCTCCCCATTTAGGGAGGCTTTTGGTCCCCAAAATATTTATTGGATAAGGTGAGGGAATTTTTTCTCTACCTTTTCCCTAGAGTTCCACATTTCTTTTCTTGGAAGTTTTCCTTTCAACCCAATTTGCAAATGTCATGTTGACTATGTATTATAGTTTTGGACCTTTTTGATGGGTCTGACATCCCTTTAACTCAACAATAGGAACCAAACCCGCCTATGAGGCCCAATTAGACTTGTAAGTGTTTGATGAGTGGTAAGGTTCTCTAGATTCGTGATCTGGTTGGGTTTATCAATGGTATTTAATCATGACTGACATATGTGTCTTTTCTGTGAAACCTTTCCTCAGGTCAGGAAATTATATTTTTGTTTTTTGTTTCTTAATATTTATAAAAAAGAAAGACAAACCTTAATCTAAATGGCAGAGGGAAGTTAACTGCGTGTTCAGAGAAGGCTAGGTTTTTTAGGATAACCTCTATACCTTAGCATGCAGACCAAGAATATATAAACAAATTCAAACTAGCATTAATACCATTTTGATTAGTGGACATTCAACATTGTCTGAGATAACAGTTACAAAAAGGAAAACATATATGTGACAATAAGTTAGTGCAAGAAAAGTAATTTTCGATGCTCTATTATCTATCATAGGTTAAAACAATCGATTTCTATTCATCAACTAGAACAAAAGAACTATATTATAACATTATTATATAAATTTAAAGAAAAGAAACAACAATTCTTACTCAATACAACATAAAATATTGAATCTGAAGACATAGACAATCCCCCCTTGATCCAATCACATTAACGCCTTAGAGGATAGAAGTGTCTTTGGTTCTAAACAAAACTTCTTAATTAAAATAACTTGCACAGAAATAATTCTCTTACAAAATTCTAGAAAAGTCTTTCTCTCCAAAACCTTCAACCCCTTTTCCCAGGCCGATTCCCTTATTTATAACAAAAATTAACTAAACTTGAAATAGATACTAGAGTTGTGTTAAATTAAGAAAACACCACGTGGCAAATTTATCTATCTGTTCTCTTTTTCTCATCTAGTGGTTTCACTGAAGTGGATGGTTCTTCTCATACTCTGACCACTTGATGAAGAGATCTACACATGTGTTTTCATATGGAAATCTGTGTTGATCCATTGGGGAGGAAAAAACCTCCTTTATCTCTATTTCTCATTCTTTATACTTGATTAGCTTGACACTTAAGCATTGTACGATTGAGAGAGATTTGATTGAGTGTTCCATGAAATTCTTCACTTGACCTCAAGTCATGCTTGAAATATGTGAGATATTTGCTTCCCATGTCGAGTCTTTCTCTCTATGTCGCTTGACTATGTCATGCAAATTAGCGAAATTGTATGGTGGACCAAACTCCGGTAGGTCAATTTTTTTCATCTCCTGATTGATTTTTTCCCAACTTTTATCGCACTCTCCCCATATTTCCTGTATCTTCTGTTGAGGTTCCTGGACCATACTTACCCAATATTCAGTTGCTTTCCTAATTCGGGAGATGTTGTTATCCATCAACACTCGGATGTCATGCTCTTTTGTGTCTTGACCTTTCTGCACTTCGTTGATTTAGTCGATTTTCTCCAAGGCATGATGTGCCTTCACATACCATCTCTGCATGTCTTTACAGGTTGCTATCCCCATGAGGTTATCTTCTTGAAAGTCAACTATGCAAGTGTTGAAGAGATTCATTTCACTTGTGAATTGCACATGCATTTCTCAGAACTCACTCTTTAAAAGTACTACCATCTGTGTTGAATTCTGGTAATACTCCACTTGATGGCACATATGGTCCAAAGCTTTCTTCATGGTGGCTACCTCCCTTTCATCCCTTCTTTCCATGTCCAAAGTAGCATTGGTTATAGCCATACCTGCTCTGATTTCACAAAATTGACCCTCAAATCAAAAAGTGATGCTATCAATAGTACTCTTTTTATTTTGGAGTTAAAATTATAGTCTTGATAGCTAGGATTGTGAAAAATAAAAAAATTCAAATTGATAAAATTACGACTTAATTAAAACCACTCACATGATCACTAGTACCATCGCAAATAAAAAATACTTAAAATCATCTCTTCAATAAAAAAAAATATCATTTTATTTATTCATTATTATTTATTTATTTATAATTTACATTAAAAAAAATACTCTGTAAACAAGCTCTTTAAAAAAACAAGGAAAAAACAAACCCAATTTTCTATTTTTTTTAAAGGGGAAGAGAACACCTACCAAGAATATATATATATATATATATATATATATATAGAGAGAGAGAGAGAGAGAGAGAGAGAGGTTGGAAACCCTAGCCAGTTTGGCTCTAGTTCCATGATGATGAGGGCATGGAGATCGAGGTTTTCTAAATGGGTGGGTTAGCATTGTGTCGATCACAACTGGATACCAACAATGATTGAAGTGGTTAGAATTGAGAAACAAACCGTGTCACATGTAGACCCAATTAATTTTTTTTTTCCAGTGGTGAAGGGTACAAATACATGACAAGGAGTGTTAGAAAACTAGGATCGCAGAGAAACAAAATAAAACAAATGTGGAAATAAAACACAGAAGATACAAAATACAATAGACACATAGATATACGTTGTTCACCCAGTGTGGGCTACATCCACTAGAGAAATTGTCAGGTCCTTCCTTTTTATTATCCAACAAAATGAAGGGATACAACCTACAACACATCAGTTGTAACTTCCCCCTCTTTCTCTCACAGTCTCCTCTCTCAGAATACAATATTTGTAATGATACACAACCACAATAAAATTCCCTCATAAAAGAGGGTTTCCTTCTATGTAAAAAAACCATAACATAACTTCTACTGTCAAATTTGCGACCTTATAATGAATAGTCTAGATTTACTATGAAATTACAATATATATTTACAAGGAAATTTTTACTTTGGGGGCTTCGCCCCTGAACCCCCGTTGAGGGCCTACTTTCCCCCAGACCCACCAGTCGGGGGGATGAGCCCCTGGTGTGGAGGGGTGTACAGTCTTCATGGGGTATAAAAACAGATAAAAACAAAGACCTATGAATCAGGAAGATAATCAGTCTACACAACCATCAATATCCCACTTGGAGACTGATCTCAACAACTCCACAATTGTTGTATCTATTGGAATATAACCCTTCTTTGACCTGGAAAATTTCTCAACTTCACCTTTATGATTGAATACCAACCGAAACTGAGAAGGAAAATAGTTTCTCCCTGGTTACTCCCTTTGTTAACATGTCTACAAGATTTTGGCTAATATGTATCTTTTCCAACTTCAAATTTCTATCTTCCAAGACATATCGTATGAAATGATACCTCAGTTGTATATGCTTAGCCTTCAAATGGAAGGATGAGTTATTTTCAAGATGAATGAAACTCTCATTGTCGTAGTACAACCTATCATTCTCCTACTTCTTTCCCAATTCCTCCATAAACCTCTGTAACCAAATCATTTATTTACTAGCCTCTGTAGCAACAACATACTCTGATTTTGTTGTTGAAAGTGAAACAACCTTTTGCAGTTTTGAAATCCGACTTACTGTTGTTCAACCAACAGTAAAAACATACCCTATGGTTCTCCTCCTCCTATCTTTATCACCTATCTAATCTGAATCAACATATCCATGTAGAACAATGTACGAACCTCCAAAACATAATGCATGAGTAGAAGTACCTCTCAAATACCTGAGAATCCACTTTATTGCCTCCAAATGTTCTTTACATGGATTGTTCATATACCTTCTCACAACTCCCACTACATGTGCAATATCTGGTCTTGTGCAAACCATTGCATCCATCAAGTTGCCAATTGTTTATTAATAAGGGACCCTGTACATGTATTATATCTCCTCCTGTGTCTTGGGACACATTTTCTTGGTTAATTTGAAATGTTTGGCCAAAGTTGTACTAACTGGTTTTTCATTCTACATTCTAAACCTCTCCAACACCTTCTCTATGTACTCAACCTGAGACAATGTCAATTTGTAATTTTTCCTGTCTCTTGTTATTCCCATACCAAGGATTTTCTTTGAGCACCTAGATTCTTCATCGCAAATGAATTAGAGAATTTATTCTTGAGCACATTTATATCCTTCATATTAGAACCTACAAAAAGCATGTCATCTACATACAATAGAAAGATAATATAACTTCCATTTTATATCCTTTTAAAATAAATACAGTGATCAGAATGACATCTATTGTAACTTTGTTTTTTCATAAGTATGTCAAACTTCAAATACCACTTCCTTAGAGCTTGATTTAGGCCATACAAGCTCTTCTTCAACATGGATACCAAATTTTCCTTCCCTTTGACCTCATACCCCTATGGCTACTGCATATAAATCTCTTCCTCCAAATCCTCGTGGAGAAAAGTTGTTTTTACATCTAACTATTCAAGATGTAAATATTATACTACCACAAGACTTAAAATAGTCCTAATTGAATTCATCTTAACAACATGAGAAAATATTTCATCAAAATCTATACCTTTCTTTTGTGCAAACCCCTTTACAACAATTCTAGCCTTGTACCGTTTTTTGTCTCCATCTTCTTACTTCAACTTGTAAACCCATTTATTCTGCAATACACTTTTTCCTGTAGGAAATTGAATCATGTCCCAAGTCTAGTTATTTACCAGGGAATCCATTTCCTCTTTCATTCCTTGCTCCCACTTCTTTTTAGTATCTACCTACATTTCCTCTTCATAACATTCTGGTTCACCAGAATCAGTCAACAATAAATAATACAATGAAGGAGAGTATCATTCAAGGGGTCCACTTAACCTGATAAATCTTCTAACAACACTTGTAGGAGTTTGAGGTACATGTTGCTCCTATTGTTGTACATTTTGATTTTCTGATACCTTTGGAATTTCTTTTTTCAATGATCTCATCAAGCACCGTGTATTCTGGTTTTTCTTTTCTTTGTTTCTTTCCCTGCAACTGATCTTTTCACATGACCTTCTCATTGAATATAAAATCTCTACTCCTAATTATTTTTCTATTTTCATAGTCCCATAAGAGATAACCAAAATCATTAACACCATATCCAATAAAGGTACACTTCTTAGGTTTTTCCTCAATATTTGTTCTATTTTCTTTATCAATATGAACAAAATCTTCACAACTCAAAGCCTTAAAAAAAGAATAGTTTACCTTTTTACCTATCTGTGCCTCCTCTAGAATGCCACCATCCAAAGAACTTGAAGGTCCTTTGTTTATCAAGTAAACAACAATATCTACAACATCTGCCCAAAAATGTAAGGGAAACCTTGCGTGCAATCTCATACTCCTTGCACGCTCCATGATTGTCTCGTTCATCCTTTCTGACACACCATTTTCTTGTGGTGTTCCCAAAGTTGTCTTCTCTTTACGAATCACATGGTATGAAAAATAATCATCAAAATAATTGATTAAATATTCATCTCCATTGTCTGATCTGAGACACTTCAACCTTTTTCCTTCCTCATTCTTAACCAAAGTTTTCCATTTCTTAAAAGTATCAAAAACATCATTTTTTTGTTGAATACAATAAACCCAAGTTTTTCTAGTTGCATCATCAATAAAAGTAACATAATAATGAGATCCACCAAGAGATGATACCTGAGTTGGTCCCCATACATATGTATGCACAATCTCTAACCTTTCACTCTTCTTTTCTTTTCCGACTTTGAGAAATCTGAGTCTCTTATGTTTTCCATAAACACAATGCTCACACAAATCCAAATCAATTTGTTTAAGATCTAAAAAAAAATTATTTTGTGAAGTATTTGCATCCCCTTCTCACTCACGTGTCCAAGCCTATGATGTCACAGTGTTGTAACCACTCCTGTAGAAGCTAAAGAGATATAAGAATCAATGTTACCAGTACATAAATACAATGTACATTTCTCTCTCCTTTTTCTATCATCAGTGACCCTTTGGTGACCTTCCATGCCTTATCTATAAATATAGATATACAACCTTGACTTTCCAACTGCCTTGTTGAAATTATATTTTTCCTTAGTTTTGGAACATGTCTTACCTATTTCAACAACCATTGGTTTCCATTCCATTTCTTTACTTTTACCTTTCCCATTCCAACAATTTTTCATGGTGCATCATCACCCAAATGAACCTATCTAAAATCACATTGAACATAATCTAGAAAATATTTCCTATGGGGTGTGGCATGAAATGAATCCCTTGAATCTACTACCCAAGACTTAGAAATATTATCTATAGAAAGAATCAAAGCATCTTGTAACACATCACTTTTTACATTTGCTTCCTGATTTTTCTTCTGTTGTCCATCTCTTTGTTTCTTTGGAGCTCTGTCTTCTTTCTTCAGATGTCCTTTCTTCCCACAATTCCAACACTCTATCTTTCCCAATTTGGATTTGGATCTTCTCTTCCTAGAATTCATGTGGTTCCATGATCCCTTTCCTATATCTTTTTGTCTTCCCTTGTTGTCCATGTTTAACACATTACCTAATGTCTCACCTGTGATTTTTTGTCGCATTTCCTCACTAAGGATAACACCAACAAAATCATCAAATTTTAAAGTGTTTGAACCAAAGACAGAATTACATCCATGACCAAACTGTTCCACCTTTCTGGCAATGAGAGCAATATTATAAGAGCCTAGACCTCATCATCAAAGTCCACTTTTATAGAACTTAGCTGATTAGAAACCGTATTAAATTCATTTAAATGATCTGCAACAGACCCACCTTCTCACATCTTCATATTAAATAATCTATTCATTAGAAATACCTTATTGGATGCTGAGGGTTTTTCATATAGTTTAGACAATGCGTCCATCATCTCCTTCGTTGTCTTTTCTTTCGAAATATTTAAAGCCACCGACGTTTCTAGGCTCATCTGTATCATTCCTGGTGCCTTTCTGTCAAGAACCTCCCATTCTTCACCCTTCATGGCTGTAAGATTATTTGTTATTCCACCCAATGGTAGGAATAGATCCTTCTGATATAAATAATATTCCATCTGCATCTTCCATAACTGGTAGTTTTTTCCATTAAATTTATCTACCCTAAACTTTCCATCTTCTTCCGTTGCTCCCACTCGAACTAGGAACCCTCTTTTCCTGCGAGTTACCTTTCATTCGGATACCAGTTGTTATAAAAATAGGATCATAGAGCAATAAAATAAAAAAAAATGGGGAAATAAAACACAGAAGATACATTGTACAATAGAGAAACAGATATACATGGTTCACTCAGTGTGGGCTACGTCCACTAGAGAAATTTTCAGGTCCTTCCTTTTTATTATCTAGCAAAATGAAGGGATACAACCTACAACACACTCGTTGTAACTTCCTCTCCTTTATCTCACAATATCCTCTCTCATAATACAATATTTGCAATGATACACAACCACAATACAATTCCCTCATAAAAGAGGGTTTCCTTCTAGGGAAAAAAACCCTAACATAACTTCTACGATCAGATTTGCGACCTTATAATGAACGGCTCAGATTTACTATGAAATTACAATATAATTTACAAGGAAAATTTTCCTTCGGGGTCTTCACTCTCGAACCCCCGTCTGGGGCTCGCTTCCCCCCAGACCCCATAGGGGTGGCAAGCCCCCCCCCCTCCCCCCCCCCAACATGGCGGGGTGCACAATATCCCGAGGTGTACAACCTTCATGGGGTATAAAGACGACCTATGAATCATGAATTAGATAATCAACCTCCACAACCATCAAGGATATTGATTACTATGGTGATTTATTAGATACATAGCATATATTTGTAGTAGATGTGGATTTTTCACGCCATCAACAGAGTAGGAGGTTAGATCCAAGGCCATTTTTGGTACTGTTCGATGAGCCAAGGGGCTCTGATCTGACACACAAGCATCCCGATGTTTGATCACATCCAATGCAGGAGAGGGTGACTGTTAGGGGTGATGAGGAAACTTATAATTCATATAAGTGGGAGTCATTCCACAAGTCTTCCATTGTGGAAAAATCCAAGGGTCATTTTTCAAAGGTGCATGTTAAAGGTTCGAGCGAGTATGAGTCTAGGAAGATAAATTCAAAGTCAACTTCCAATGGTGTGTTGAGTAGTGTATCTCTTGAGAGAGAAGTGAATCCCAAAAAGAGGTGTTGGAAGGTCAGGTGGGAGAGAGGAAATATGGTGGTTGGAACCGATGTGGATATCAATGAAATCTTATATTTACTAGGGCGTACATCAGTGGAGAGTTTCAGAAACAAAGTGGTAAGGTCCTCCTCAATGAATGTGTGGTTAGATTCCAACTGGACTAGGGTATTGGGTTACTTCCATGAGTTCCATACTTTATCGTAAGGCTTGTTAAGTTTCAAATTCAAGATGAAAGAAGACTTAGCTGAAATATTTAGTTGGAATTGGGGTTGGGGTCCATCTAGGATTTTTTTTGAAGGAGTGAGCCATAAATTTTGATCCATATAGGGATCATCTCTCAACGATGAAGGTTTGGGATATTTTGACAAATTTTCCTCTAGTCATTTGGCACGAGGAGGTGCTAATTACCATCGATAACAAAATTGGGAATTTTGAAGATGTGAGACAGACTAGGATAAAAAGCTAGATATTCGTTGGGATTGGGTGCAAATTAAAGTAGATATGACAGATTGTTTTCTTTACGAGATTAATCTCGTGTTTGATGCATTCTGCCGGATCCAAAAAAATGATTATTGGAGGGTTCCATTCATATGTTTTGGGCGTGACAAAGTCAGCCATCTACAAACTTACTGAAGAATACCTCCATCTTAGTTTCTTTCATATTTTAATAATACGTGGAAGCACAAGGTTGAAGGGGAAGAATGTGGGAATGTAAAGGTGGTAGATTCTCCAAAGGTGGAATAAGGGTCAAAGGAGGCACACCACTCTCCTAAAGTCAACAATTTTAAGGGCCCATATGTATCATCTCCTATGGACACTCTAAATGCACTTTTTGGTAGGTCGAATGATGATGCCTCCATGTTTTTGTCATTACCTCATGTCAAATATCGTGAATCCTTAGGAATTCCACGACCTATTCAAGAATATCTCGAGGTTGGGGTTATTCCATTTTTTAATCTCAATCCTTCGTTGGAAGGAATAGTCCCCTCCCCCTTACTGGCACCTAACTAGTGTAGAACGTCAAATTCACCTCCATCTATTATAATATCTGGCTTGTTTCTCAAGGAATGTGGCCAAGAGTCCCTTTTCATGGATTCAATTTTTAGTTATACTGCAAAGTATAACTTCAAATTAGACTATCTTCTCCACTCAAAGGTAAATTTGGTTCCTTTAGAGGATTTCCATGGGGGTGTAGATTTTGAGAAGGTTACAAGTTGTCTAGTGGGAAGGAAATCACATTTGTCGCTATCCCAAATAAGGCTAAAAATGATTTAATAAATGGGAAAAAATTTACTATAGTCCAGGCCCTTAGAGCAGGGAAATATTGGATCAAGGGGATTGTTCTCTCTCTCAACGTTCATGGAGTAGGGGGTGCTCCAAAGATTCAATCCCTCAAATGGATCATGAAGGAACATGCACCTAATGTTTTTAAGATTCAGGAAACTATGTGCTCGAGTGAAAAGGCCTTGGATTCTTTTAGGTCATGGATAAAATATTGGTCATTATGTACTAAATATACTCTTGGGTTTTCATGAGGTTTACCTTTGGCATGGAGCCCCTATTTTAGGGTGATGTCTTCCTTTTCATTTTCGTCTAGTTTAGTTGTGGGCCTGGAGGATAAATCCTTAAATTATACTTTCATATTGGTAAATGTATATGGACCCTACGCTAAAAAATTCCCTTTTTGGGAGGGTATTAGTTTGTCCAGTATTCTGTGCCACCCAAGAGTCATTCTTGGAGGAGATCTAAATTCCACTATCTCGATTGGGGAGGTTTGGGGGGTACATCCTCGGAGGGACCCTTTGGAAGGTTTTTTCAAAAAATGGATTGAATTGAACCACTTATTTGACCTAGATCCCCCTAAAGTTTCTCGAACATGAAATAATGGAAGATAAGGGGAAGGAATGGTAGCAAAAAGGTTGGATAGGTTCCTTGTCTCTGAGGATTTATTGGTGAACCCTTCGAATTTCAAGTCAAAGGTAGTGTCATGTGGTTTTTTTTTACCACATGCCTATTCTGTTGAAGATAGAAAGCAAAGGCTAAAAGCCTCCCTCTCCCTTGAAATTCAATCAAGTAGGAAGTGGACTATCGAGGTCTTATTGAATCTTGTTAGACCCATTTGGAAGAAGATCAAAAACTCTCTTTTATGCATCAATTCACAAAAACTATTTGTAAAGTTAAGGTTGTCACTAAAAGTTGGTATTGAGCATTCAATCTGAAATCCCTTTCCCATTTGTGGGAGGTAGAATCTAAGATCGAAGTATTGTTGGTTGAAAGGATGGTGGGAACCCTCCAAGTTGAGGAGGAAATCAAATTGGAGGCATTGCTAAAAAAAGATGGAATTATTGGCCCATGAGGAATCCACGTGGCACCTCAAAACCAGATCAATTTGGCTCAAAGAAGGTGACAACAACACCAAGTTTTTTCATAGGTATGCAAACAATCAGAAGATCTTGATCTCTATCTAGGAAATAAATGATCGTGATGTAAACAGGGTGTCTTCCTTTAAGGAAATAGGTCAAGTGGATAAATATTTCTTCTACAACCTATTTAAGGAACATGTAGGTTGTCCAATTGATACAATTATTAAGGTCATCAACCTCTTTCCCGGATATTTTTGGAGGAAATGAATCAATCCTTGAGTGTGAAGGTAACATAGAGTGATATGTAAAATGTCATGGATATTCCAATGAAATAGTTCGTCACAACAGATCTAACAAAATATTTAAATCTTTATTATTAAGGTTATTTTTATTTTAGATATAAAACTCTTGATTACTGGTTTACTTCTTAAAAAATAAAATTATGAAATAGTTCAAATGCAAAAAATGGAGTACATAAATAAATACACACACCATCCACAAATAAGCATAATATATGACCTAGGAAATACAATATGGGAGAAAACCTAACTAGTAGGTGAGGTGACTCTGTTCTCTTTTCTCTGGTATATAAATGATGCAAGTACAAAGAATGAGACACTCTCTGTGGATTTGCCTTTGACTTATGGCCTGTATGGATTATACATAATCTCTCCTCTGTTATGCTCATATAATACCACTCTCATATTTTTTGCTTAGATATGGAACAAGATACAATGAAAAATAATGGAACCCCTTATACTCCTAGTGGCCTGGTATTTAACATAGCTTGATAGCCATCTAGGGGTAGGTTTTTGACTTCCTCAACCCTCAATTGTGATAGGGTTTTGAACCTTTTATAATATTCTTGAAATTACATGCCTGGATATCCCCATATGTGTGAGTAATAGGGTTGACATGGAATCCTCTTTTACCATGGTGGTCAAAACAGTGGGTCAACTTGTGGGAGGCATAATTTTTTCATATGAGATCTTATTGACGTGATGTTTGCACCATTGGAAAGGTATATATGTGTAGAATATAGTCATGGGGTCTAATTTGTGCTAGGAAAGTTTTAATCCCAAAATATTTCATTTGATGCTTCAAAATGGCCTCGAACGATTCCAAACCCTAATTTTTCAAACAGGGACCTACCACTAAAGTGACCCTACAAGTTGATTCCTACAATTTTTCCTCTCTGAAAGGATCAATATAAATGAAAAACAATATAATGATCCAATCGATATCATACCTCCCCATTTAGGGAGGCTTTTGGGCCCCAAAATATTTACTGGATAAGGTGAGGAAATGTTTCCTCTACTTTCTCCCTAGAGTACCACATTTATTTGCTTGGAATTTTTCCTTTCAACCCAATCTACCAAAGGTCATGTTTCCCTATCTTGTAGTTTTGGATTGCTTTTGCAAAACTGTTTCCTTTTCCAAATATGCATGATCAGCTAGTGCTAAGTCATTTATGGAAGGTAGGACCTACTCCTCCTCTTGATCAAACATGGAAAGCTCATAGAGTTTGAGATTCTCCACATTCACTACTGAGTACATGCACATGTAAGGGGGTATAATGAGTCTGTAGGCATTATCTCCCATCTTTTCCAATACCTCAAAAAGAACATATTACAGAGCCTTGATATTCTTATCAGGACCCTAGAGCCTATCCTCATTCATCGATAACCATAATCTATCTCCCACTCTAAATGTTCTCTTTGTTTTGTATTGGTCGTGTCTATCCTTGTACTTTTCTTGTGAATTAGTCATTGTCTCCCGTAATTTCAAATGGATGTACCTAATCTTATCAACATTTGTTTTTAAAATTTATCTCCTATGAGGTCCTCCCTCACTCCTCCTTGCTATCCATATACAACATCTAAGGGTGAAGGTGGAAAATACCCAAAGAAAGTTTCAAAAGGTGACTTACTAGTAGAAGTGTGGACTTCTCTATTATATGCAACACCCTGTTTCCCCCAGTATGTAAAAATAACTATACTGGCCAAGAACTATGGCAGACTCAAAGATGTGAATGTGTGATTTTGAATGGACCTTAGTATGAAAGGTCGAAGAATGTAAATAAGGTTATGAATATATGTTGCAGGACTGTTGAAAGGGGGATGTGCTGAAAAGAGACCACGATGGATGATGAAAGGTGGTGGAAGGCACCTAGAATGTTGGCATTAAGTTCCACCGAAACCAATACCGTATTTGGTCTTCACTGGCCCAAAGATCAAGAGTGGCTTGTTGGCCCTGAAATGAATTACTCACCAGGTTGGTAGGTGAAGAGGCTCCTCATGAGTTAATGAGGGATGGGAGTGAACCGCCCATCCGTGGAAGCCTCAGACCTGACCACCACGGGGAATTTCATGCCACACACAACCTCGTCGGAAAAGAAAAGGTAGGAAAGAGGTGTGGGAGGGGGCAGTCGTGACAGAGATCACAAGAAGGGAGAAATCAGAAGGACTCTGGAAAAATATACTGAGTGATTGATAAGCGGAGAAGAAGGAGAGTAACCTTCATTCTTGACTTCTGACAAACAGAGACTCAATCTCACAGCATCATGGTCTAAGCTCGGGGGTGGCTAGTGGTAAATCCATTTGGAATAATTGAGCCTACGGTTGGGTGGAAACGAGCACCCCTCTCAGCAGTTGCATCAAACCTGGTGTTTTTCTGATAAGTGTTATATCTCGTATCTTGAAAATTAATATTTTGACATGTATGCTCTTGGTTTATGCAGTTATGAATGGTT
>ML783156.1:271715-306532 GCA_009831015.1 Picea engelmannii | reverse complement strand
GAACAGATTCAGTTTTCAAGTCTGTTTTCAAGAAATTTATTCCCCTAATTGTCCCAAGTAATGTCTTGGATAGATCTCCCCACAGGAACACCCTTTTTGAAAGTTTATCCAAGGATCTGTTGGAGGATTTTATGGCGTAAGTTTTAAAACCTTGCATGAGAGAGAATGGTCCTCTTAGACTTCGACATTTCAGTATTTCGGCACCCGGGGTACCTAAGTGCGAGTTCCCTTGTACTCGCAAGTCTCGAAACCCCGACTCACGAAATCCCGAAATGACAAGAGGTTGGATGGTTTAGGAGATTTCGGTGTTTTGGCACCTGGGGTACCTAAGTGTGAGTTTCCTTGTATCTGCAAGTCCCAAAACCCCAACTTGTGAAATCTCGATGGAAGAAACCTCTAAATAAGATGAGCAGGTTTAAGATTTGGTATTTCGGAGTTTTGATATCTAGGAAACTCAAGGGCGAGTTCCCTTGTATTCACAAGTCCTGAAACCCCGACTCACGAAATCCCAAAATGATAGCATGTAGCTAAGTCCCGAAAATATAGAGTGTGGAGAAGTTAATATACTTCGGTATTTCAGCACTCGGGGTACCTAAGTACGAGCCCCAGGTAGTCGCCAGTTTTGAAAACCCGACCCGCAAAATCACGATGGGGGAAAACCAAGAAATAGTGGAGCATGTTTAGAGTTTGGTGTTTTGGAGTTTCGGCTCCCATGAAACCAAGGTGCAAGACCTCCTGTCGTCGCATATCCCAAAATCCCTATGGAGGAAATCCCAAAACAATGGAGTATGTTTAGACTTTAGTGTTTCAGAGTTTCAGCTCCCAGGAAACCCAGGTGCGAGACCTCCTGTCATTGCATATCCCGAAATCCCAATGGAGGAAATCCCGAAATAGTGGAGCATGTTTAAAGTTTAGTGTTTCAGAGTTTCGACTCCCGAGAAACCTAGGAGCGAGACCCCTTGTTCTCACATAATGCGAAATCATGAAAGGAGAAATGCCGAAATGGATTAGCATGGATAGATATGGTGTTTCAGTGTTTCGACACCCGGGATACCTATTGGCAAGTTCTCTTATACTCGCCAGTCCTGAAAACCTGAATTGTGAAACCTTGAAATAATAATAGTGCAGACGAGATATGGAGTTTCGGTGTTTTGGCACTCGAGATACCTATCGGTATGTTCTCTTATACTCACCAAACCCGAAAACTCAGTTTGTGAATTCCTAAAATAGGCTGAGTGACATATATATATGTGTGTGTGTAGGTTTCATAGTTTTCGGCTCCTGGGAAATCTAGGTGCGAGACCTCCTATCGTCGCACATCCCGAAATTTCAATGGAGGAAACCCCGAAGGGTAGAGTACCAAACTTATTCTAGGTTGTTACTAATCTCGATAAGTGGTTAGGTCCATTTCGGGCTTCGGCTCTTTGAAAGTCAAGAGAGAAAGGGATCACTTGCCTCACGACTCCCTGTATCGCGATAGCAGAAGTGCCTTCTCGATAAGGACTGTGGGCATAGCCATGGTCATATTAGGGACTTAAAAAGGAAAGGAGGGTCTGTGCTGGGCTCCTTAGGATCTTGGGGAGCGTTGTCCCTTGAGAATAAGGAAATAAAGCCAAAAATTTCTAGCCCCTTGGTGGGTGCGTTACATTATACGAGTGTTATATATAGATAAGATTGTCATCCTAGGCATTTGGATGATTCTGATTGTAACCCCTAAAAAGTTGCACCAAATTATTTTTGACTACTTTCGTCTACTCATTTATTTGTGGATGGAATGCAATAGACCTCTTCAACTTTGTGTCCATATTCTCCTATAATGTAGTCCAAAATGAATTGATAAATCTAGTATCCCTATTTGAGATGCTGCTCCTTGATATCCCAAAGTGAAACCAGACCTATTCAAAGAACAAGTTTGTTGCTTCCTGTCCCTTGATGGTATTTTTACATGACATGAGAATGCACATTTGATTGAACCTGTCAACTACCACAAATAAATAGTCATGTCCCTTCCATGTTGTTGGTAAACCTCCCACAAAATCCATCAAGGTTGAGTGGGTACAGGTAAGGGATGGTATAGACCTTACTTCCTATTATTGGGCTTGTTGGTATAACAAAATATACATCATCTAATATATCTTGTTGCATATTCTTGCATTGTGGGCCAATACACATACCTTTGTAAATTGGTAATTGTCTTCCCAACACCAAAATGTCCTGCAACCTTGGAGGTGTGAGCCTCTCTTTTAAATTGCATTCGTTCACCTTTAGGAACATAAATATTGTTGATCTTGTAGAGTAAACCATTTTGGAAATGATATTTATCCTTATTGTCACCTTATTCTATATGAATTTTTCCCTGTAACTATTGAAGCACCTCCCTCAAGTCCTCATCTTTTGTGTATGACTCTTTGTATACATCATGGGTAAAAGGTTCCATGTGCATCAGAGTTCCCAAAGCTGTAATATTATATGTGGGTGGTTGTGAAAGAACAAATGCCAACTCGTTTCTACTACCCTTATTATACTTGATGACCAAATGAAATTGTTGTAAAAACCCCATACACTTGTAATTATTAGTCTGTTGTATATTAATTTGGGCCTACAAATACTGTAGCAGCTGGTGATTTGTGTGGATGATGGTCTCCTTTCCTATCAGATAGTGCTTCCACCTTTTGACAGCTTGTACCAATGCATATATATTCTTGTCGTAGGTTGGGTAGTTGAGAACCTCCCCATGAAATACTTCAGAATGATAGGAGACATGCCTTCCTCCTTGCATTAGTGCTTCTCCCATTGCATTCTCACTTGCATTTGTCTCCACTTTGAAGTGATTCTACAAGTTTGGTAGCACAAGCATTTGTGCTTGAATGATATTTCTTTTCAACTCATCAAAGGCCTTATGTTGATTCTTCCCCCACTAGAAAATATTATCACTGGTTGTTATGGCATGGAGTGGTGCAATTACCACTGAAAATTAATCTATGAACTTCTGAAACTATTTTTTTGCCCCCCAAAAAATATTAACTTCAATGAAATTTGTAGAAAACAACCATTTCATGATGGCCTCCATATTTGTGGGATATGTCTTAATATCCCCTCCACCGATCACATACCCCAAATACACCAAAGAGTGTTGAGAAAAATCACATTTCTTGAGATTGGACAACAACTAATGCTTCTTCAAGGTCTCTAACACCTGCAAAATATGTGAGATGTGGTCCAAGGTAACACTATAAACCAATATATCATCCAAATAAACAATAATAAATTAATCTAGATAAGGTTGTAAAACATCATTCATTAGTGTCATAAATGTAGCTAGTGCATTGAATAAATGGAATGGAATAACCAACTGCTCATACAAACCTTTCCTTGTGTTGAAGGTAGTCTTCTAGGTATCTTCTTATTTGACTCATATTTGGTGATATCCTGATTTCAAATCTAGTTTAGTGAAGTACTTGGCATGTTGTAGTTGGTCCAATAGATCATCAATCCTTGAAAAAGGGTACTGATTCCTCAGTGTAATCTTGTTCAATGCCCTGTAATAGATATACATTCTCCAAGTCCCATCCTTATTGGGTACAATTATGACGGGTGAACCACAAGGTGAGTTACTTGGTCGAAGCACACACAATTTCTACAACTTCTTCTTCACTTCATTTGCTTCTTTTATGTGCGTTAATGATGTAGGAATTATCATACTTGATCAATCAACATTGGTTGGATATTTGCATGAATATTGCATCCCTCATATACATGTAGGGGATTACAGACACTACTCCATAGACATCAAGGGGTACTGGACCCAATTCTACTTCATCAATAAAATCAACAGTTATAACAAATTTAATCTTACATTTTTTCATTAACTTTATCTTTGTATCCTTGTTTAACCAACCCAATGGATAGGGGCTAGGATGATTGTGAACCTCCAATCCAAGATATATGACCATATATGTTTTTATGAGACTAGCCCGTGAACCAGAGTCGAACAAATCATCTATGTTAGTGTTATTGACCTTAATCTTGATGTGGAAGAGCTTGGTCATATCCTTCTCTTCCTAGTGATGAAGGATACTCAAATTCACATCCTTATGCACAAATGTGTAGACAATATTTCCATCCACATTTAAGCTAGTTTCGACCTGATTGCTCGAATATGTGGCTAGAAGGTTATTTTCTTTCCATCTTTCTTACAGTTTTCCAGGTTGATCTTTGGATGTAGTTTCCAACATTTTTCCTCTGTATGGTCATCAATGTTGTAATGATTCAATGGTTGTTGAGATCTTTTCAATGATTTATTGTTTTTATCTTCTTATCTTTTCCCCCTTTCCACTTCTTCTTCCCCTCAGAAACTTCCTAGTGCGCTTTCTACTTCAAACCACTTGGTTGTCCCTTCATTTAGCCTATGTTTTCCATGTACTATGCCTGTACACACACCTCATCAATTGTCCTTGGATTAAAGAGAATCAATTTCTTTCATAGATGATTGTGTAAACCCACCAAATGCTTGAGGAGTACATTCGGGTTCTTGGGAAAGATACCCAACATGATGGCCATAATTTTGAAATCAATGGTGTGATCCTATACATTGTAATACCCCTATTTCCCTCAACTTGTAAATATAATTATATTTGGAAAAAATACCGTGGCTAGACCCATCATGAGAATTTTGGAAAAGACAATGAACCTTGTTATTAAAGGTAGTGTGTGTGTGTGTGTGTGTGTGTGTGTGTGTGTGTTGTTATTAAATAAAAATGGAAAATTGTGGCATAATTGTTGAAAGGAGGTGGCTAGCATGGATCATGATGCATGAGAGAAGATGGTAAGGGAAACCAATGATGGTTGAGATGACCTTGCTAGACCAGTATGCTGCCAGATATAAATTGCTTAGACCCAGAACAATCTTCTATCCCGGAAAATTTAATTATCATCCAAGCTGGTAGTTTGGAAGTCTTCCTAAAGAGTAAATGAGGAGATGGGAAAATTACATGTTTGGAAACTTCTTGATATGACCCACGAAATATTTTTGGGAAAGGAAAGAAAATTTAAGAAGATCGTGGGCAGAGGGCAGAGGATAGACACAAGTAGGTAGGAAGACCACTTAGGAGGAAACAAAGCCTTCAAGGCTCTCTAGTTCTGAGGAGAACTGAGAAACATATGTTATTATGGGTACAAGAGCACTTGGAAAGTGTTTTCAAATCAAGATGATAAACGAAGATGCAGTGATTGAATGAGCAATCACAACAAACTCCCTTGCTTGGTGGATAAAAAACTGAATTGCCAGGGACCTGTGGGAAAATGAGAGTAAACTTTGTCCCTTGTTGTAGCTCAGAAAAAAGGAAAGATTTCATATATCTAGGGGGCATCCAATTGAGGAATACTCAAATAGAAAATTGTGCCTATGTTTGGGTGGAAAAGAGAACCCCTTTTAACAGTTTCCAACTAATTTCCAATTTCAGATAAGTGTGACTCTAACTTTTTATGTTGTCTTGGTCGTTTTTTTGTAATATGCATTTTTTTCTTGAGCTAAATGATGGAAAATTCTCTTACCTTGCTTGAATGGCAGAATTTGTGGCTCTGATGGCCTAGAAGCTTGGGAAATTGGAAGCAAAGATTGATTATCATATTTTGTAGATGGTTTTCTCCGTACCTCTATTTAGAGGAGGAGAATTGTTAGTAATGTGTTTTAAATGAATTTGGGAGCATAAGACTTTGACCCCTTTGTTTGTTGGAAATTCCTCAAAGGACTATCTAGGGACCAAAATTGAAAATATAAAGTCGGGACAAAATCTATGGGATAAGTTTGAACCTATCAATCCTTTATAATTACCATTGTCCTGTTATAGGATTTGGATTCTAAAGTGAAAGATTCTTTCTTCAAACCATTATCCCTAGTGACCATAGGCTCAATTCGACAGCCTTAACCAAACCTTGGATAATATCAGAGAGTGTATCCCTTAGGGGCTTTTCAAGGCCACATATGACCAAGATCTTGGAACCTTGTGCAGCGCTAAAAGGGAGCTAATAATTCTGGTCTTCGAGACTTCAAAGGTTCGAGACTTAACCTCACAATATTCAAATCCCACAAAGGCAACCTGTTGAAATGGTAACCGGATGGTTGACTGAAAATTGGTGGTTTCCTATCCATTTTCATGGGATCCACTTTATCGTTAAAGGCTGAAAAACTTATGAGTTACAAAGCAATGTGAGTCGTAGATCTAAGGATATTCATTATATTTCCTAACCGTTGGATATATGTTACAGTCAAATTCGACATTGACTCACTCCGACAGTAAAAATACATTAAACAATCAGAACTCTCGAATGCCAAAGTCACAAAGTAACGTGGGACGTATATCTAAGGATCCTTCAGGATCTCTCTCAACCGTTATATTGAGCCTAGTGGAAGAATAGGTTAAGCAAAAAGTTTTACCAACAACAAGCAGTCGTATACCATTTATGACCTTTCTGGTAGGTAACCCTTCAAGACTTAAATGGGCTAAGATTTGTAAGGGATGCAAGGTTGCGAAATCCTGCCAACTGTCAGATCGAGGGGAGGAATTCAAAGATATTATGGACCGTTGATCGAGGGTCTATGGGAACCTTTCTCGACCATTTGATCAACTAGTGGGAGACAACATAGACACTTTTTCAAAGTATTACTTTGGGGGTCCATAAATTTGAAACTTTAGGGCTTTGGGAGATGCAAGGATATAGGATGGTGCATTAAACGTCAAAGCGTCGAAGAGCCAAAGTGAAAAAATCCATGTATTTGGTGTCCAACCTAGTTTGGACAGGGAACGCATGCCATGATGATGTGGTGTCATGGGATTGCTCGTGAATTAAGTGTGGGATGCCCCCCCTTTGTCATGTTTAAGATATGTTCTAAGCACAGATGAATCTCAACCGTCAAATCCAAGGGTGGATAAAATATCCACCATATATTATGGAGTGGAAATATTCCTTTGTACTTCAAAACTCTGGGGAAGTTTGTAGACTTGTACAAGAATATCGAAGGATCTGAAGGCTTGTTACCCATGAAGGCTCGAGAGATATCCATTGCAACTGCCCCTCCAGTAGCCATGTCATCACTAAAGGATGACGACCAAGGTCGTGTCAGTTCCATGTAAGATGGTATGACTGAGGTGGAGCAATGTGGGTKTCATGTGGCCTTTGACCAAAAATACCCTGAGAATTTCAGGGAGCGATAAATTTCRACTTCAAACTCGGTTTTGGACGAGTTTATAGTCATTGTAAATATCTTGGAGAGTAGAAGGAAATGGTGCCCTTATTTGAAGAACTCAAAGAAGMTATAGGAAGGAGAAAAAAATKTAKACCCTGTCCCTTAAAAGKGTACTTAGGGGGTTGGGTGTGTGACATATTGGTATCAGAGCAGGAAACAACACTTGAAATGCTTGGGCTCATGAAAAAGAGGAATAAAATTTAATAGAAAACCTTTAAAGGGTAGGGCACTCTACCGTACCCACMTGTAAGAGCYTATTTASGCTTTACTACTGAAAAGAGTGAGACCTTATGTTGTTTACATGGTCTGAATCCGAACTACATATTGTTATTATGTGGGGAATAATGAAGCTAATTTTACCTTACAAAAAATCACTTGTGTTGTTCATAAAATTTGAGGACAACTAACTAACATAAAACATTGTTATCAACACTTAAGCTATCAATGGACAAAAATGAAAACTACAACGTAAATAATGGTGAGACACCATGAGTTGGGGGAAAGCACCCACAATAGATAAGAATATTATGTTGAGAGGAGGGTGGTGGAAACCCCTCTAGATTTAGCTAAAACTATAAGAAGACTTATGGAATAATTACAAATATTTAAAGTAGACAATGAGAGACTCATGAGAGAACAAAAAAATCAAACTGAAATAAATGCATTCTTGTTGCAAATCCTATCAGACATACATAGGTAACTGCAACATGGAATGGTGGCCAGTAATGTGGACAAACATAATACTAAGAGAACCCAAATTCCACCTAATATACAAAAGCATGGCCCTGAAAATAACAACACAAGAAGAAGCACCTTAAACAAGGCCCAACATGGAGTTGTTACACCTCAAAATTACTCACTTCGATAGTGTCGCAAGTGTCATCATTACGAGTGTTGTCAGTGTTGTATCTTTTCCGCAAGTGTCGCATCTTGACTATAAGTGTTGCAAGTGTCAAAAACATCATACTTCCATCTTTCATATGTCATGCCTCTAACGACATCATAAAGACACTTAAGACACCTCAAAGGTTAGTTTGGAAGAAGAGAAGTCACTTGACAGGGAGTACAAACCTTTTGCCATTGGAAAAACCACAAAAAAAATGGATTTTGGAGAGGAGTGCTCCCCTACCCACTTTCATGGAGTGTTGGTGCTCCCTGAGCCTCTTTGGGGGAGTGTTTGAGCGCCCTGTGCACCCTTTTAGGGGATCACTACCCTCTTTTTAACAAATTCTGGGTTTGTTGAGGAAAAGAAGGGAAGAATCCCTCAATTCCTGAAGGTGGTTGGATTCAAATAGATGGTCAAGGCATGATCTTAGGGAAGATCCTCAACTGAAGGAGAGGAATCCTCAACTTATCCCAAATATCTCTCAAGTGGTTGGGCCTCTCCAAGGCTATATAAGGAGGCCTTCTCATGGTGAAAGGTACGGTGGAGACTAGAGATTGATACCAAAATTATGACCCTATAAGTGGTATTGAAAGAAGACAATGGAGATTGGGAATTACATCAAAGTTATGATCTCATGAGTGAGATTCCATAAAAGAAATCAGTGGAGATTATTTTAGCAAAGGGGTTGGACAAGGAGAACTGGAAGAAGTTGTTGCACCTTCATTCAAAGGATTGTAAGTACTTTAACTTGTTCTCATTCATATAACCAATGCTTGGCCTGTTTCTTTCAAACTTGTTCTTGTTCCATATGAGTTTGTATACAATAGATGGATCTATGATTGAGCTAATATCAGTAGAGTAGGAAGTCCATTTTATCTTTGTTTTTCCTACAGGACCTATCAGGGAGCTCAGGATCGAAGCTCAGACAGGACTTTACAAGGACAAACGTGGTTCATAAGGTACATATATTTCTCCTTCTCTTTCATTCATTAGCTTGATTAGATATAAAAGGAAGTCAGTGTCCATGTTAAGCACTTTATGTCCTGGCGTTAGGAGTCCAGAGACCAAGAAAGAATCCACTTGTCCACAAGGGGATTCACCTACAACAGGAGACAAGAGGCATGTTGATGTCAAGGATTCAACTGAAGAATCGTCTAGTGAGGGAACTAAAAACCCCAAGGAATTGTCTAGCAACAAGACTAGTTTACATTCTCAGAGAAGAAGAAAGAGGAGGAAACATTCCAGGAGCCATGACCCTAGAGAATTTAAGAAACCCAATCCACCCACTTTCGATGGAGAGGTTAAGAAGGGGGAAGAGGAAAAAGCTTGGCTACTCAGCCTAAAGAAGTACTTTAGAGTCCATGACTACTTTGAGAACTTAAAGGACTGAATAACCATATTTAACTTGAATGGGATGACCTCCATATGGTGGAAGGACAGAATAACCATCTTTAACTTGAAAAGTATTTTAAGAAAAAGTACCTATCTGAAAGGTACTATGATGAAAGGATTAAGGAGTTTTATGAACTCAAACTTGGACAACTCACTATTGATGAATATGTCAACAAATTCCTTGAAATTTTGAGGTATGTGCCTTACATCAAGGATGAAAATGAGAAGGTACAATGATTCATTAGCGGGCTTCCTCAATCCTATCAAGACAAAATTTAGTTTGATGAACCCAAGACTCTATAATACACCATTAGGAAGGCAAAGTAATTCTATGAGAAATTCAAGAATAGGGCATAACCTCATAAGGATTGGAAAAAGGAACGAAAATCAGGACTTAAGAAGAAGGATTTTAAACCTTCAATATTTAGGAACCATGTGAAAGTATCTAAGATGAGTCTTCCTACTAAAAGTGTGTATCAATCAAATTTTCCATCTCCAAGTGGAAATAAACCCTTTGGATCAGCCCCAGGAAATATTGATGATAAACGGATAGAACCATTGAAATGTTGGGGATGTGTAGAATAAATATTGTTGAGGGACTGCTCCCATAGGAAGTAGGACAATAGGAGTGTCTACAACATCCAGGAAGCTACCACAACCAATGATGTGGCTAAGAGAATGCCACAAATTTATGTTGCCCTGTATAATCGACAAGATGATTACGAAACTTCAGTAGTGGAAATGGAAGGAAATATTTCCAACCATCTTGTTTCTATTTTGATTGACCTTGGTTCTAACTTGAGTTATGTTTCCCCTCAAACTATGGAGAAATTTAATTTGTAGCCATTAAAACATACTAAATCATGGCTGGTACAACTAGCCACTGGGACAAAAAGAAAATTAACAAAGTTCTTACCAGCAGGCCAATTCAATTTGAGTGGGTTGTCTAACCAAGAAAGTATAAATATACTTCCTTTTGGATCTTATGACCTACTGATTAGCATGGACTGGTTAGATTCCTATAAATCCAAGTTGGAATTTTATAATAAAAAATTTGAGTGTGAAGATGAGGAAGGGAGGAAAAGAACCTTACAAGGAATTCAAAATCGTGTCTTAGTGAGACAAATATCAACACTTCAAGTGAAGAAGTATTGTAGAAAAGGATTTCCTTTGTTGCAATACAAGTGATGAAATCTGTTAAGGACAATAAACTAATCCTATGGGACCATCCTATATTAAGAGAGTATAAAGATGCATTTCCCAAAGAGGTACTAGGTCCATCTCCAAGAAGAGATATTTATTTTTCAATAGAACTTGTACCTAGAGTGATACCAATGTCTAGAGAACCCTATAGAATTAGTACACCAAATCTAGTTGAGCTCAAACTAAAGCTAAAGGAGATGTTGGAAAATTGTTACATCTGACCTAGTGTGTCCCCTTGGGGAGCACCAACATTGTTTGTGAAAAAGAAGGTTGGAGCACTCAAATTGTGCATAGACTACTAAAAACTCAACAAGGTGACCATTAAGAATAAGTATCCCTTACCAAGACTCGATGACCTGTTTAACCGATTGAGGGGTGCTACAATATGTTCTAATCTTGATTTAAGGTTTGGGTACCATCAAGTCTGAATTAAGGATGAAGACATCAATAAAACAACCTTTAGGAAAAGATCTGGGAACTATGAATTTGTGGTGGTACCATTTGGGCTTAACAATGCACCAACCACCTTTATGTGTCTGATGAATAATGTGCTCAATAAATTCTTGGACAGATTTGTGTTGGTTTTCATAGATGACATATTTCTCTATTCTAAGAGAAAATAAGAGAATGAAGAGCACCTCAAGTTAGTGCTTCAAGTGCTAACAAAGAATGAGCTCTATGTAAAGTTTAGTAAGTTTGACTTTTATCAAAGGAAGGTCCATTACGTAGGCCATGTTATCACCAAGGAAGGAGTCACAGCTGACCCTGACAAGATAAAATCCTTCATGGATTGGCCTACATCAAAAGATGTCTCTGATATCATATCCTTTATGGGCCTAGAAGGATACTATAGAAGGTTCACAAAGGGGTTTTCCCTGATTGGTTATCCAATCACCTCCCTATAGAAAAAGGGAGTTAAATTTGTTTGGACCACAGAATGTGAATAGAGTTTTCACCAACTAAAAATATCCTTTTAACCAATGCACCAGTACTAAAAAATTGCAAACCCACATAAGGACTTTCTGGTGTGTACAAATGCTTGCAAAGAAGGACTCATAGGAGTCCCCATTCAATAAGGGCATGTAATCTATTATGAATCCAAAAAATTGAATGCACATGAAATCAATTATGTGAAACATGACCTAGAATTGGCCATCATAGTTCATGCTTTAAAGATGTGGAGGAATTACTTCCTAGGCTGAATATTTGTACTTATGACCGACCGCTATGAGTTGAGATACTTGTTTGACTAGCCCAAACTCAATTCTATACATGCTAGGTGGATAGCCCTCTTTAGTGAATTTGATTTTGAAATCAAACATATTAAGAGAAAGGAAAACATAGTGGTTGATGCCTTCAGTGGCAATATGAAATTGATTCATTTGGAAACTGTAAGTACATGTGAATTAGACATCAAGGAGAGAGTTAAAATTACACATGCAACATATGAGTTTTTCAAAACTATGAAATCATACTTAGAGAAAGAGCCCACAAGGTTGAAGTATGAGGGCTATCAACTATTGAATGATGTCCTGCTAACTTACAAAGGTAGGTTGTATGTTCCAAATAGTGACGACTTGAGGAGGTTCATACTAGATGAACTACATAAAATACCATACACTGGTCACCCTGGTTATTAGAAAATGATCACAGCCACCAAGAAATTATTTTATTGGTCGAGAATGAAGAAGGACATAACTGACAACTTGGATAATTTCTTAGAATGTAAGCAGGTTAAGGTGGACAACAGACATCTAGTAGGGTTGTTGCAGCCCCTATCAATTCTATAATGGAAATGGGAAACCATCTGCATGGATTTCATCACCAGACTACCTAAATCAACCAAGCAGAATGACACTATTATGGAAATTGTGGACAAGCTGAGAAAGGATGCTCACTTCATTCTCATAAAGTAAACTTGAAAGGGGATAGATATTGCCAATATTTTCATGAAAGAAATATTTATACTGCATGGAATTCGTAAGGAAATCATATTAGACAGAGATACAAAATTTACTTCAAACTTTTGGAAATATGTGTTTGCTAGTTTTGAGACTAAATTACTATATAGTACGACTTATCACCCTCAAACTAATGGACAAACAGAAAGGATAAACCAATTGGTAGAGGACATGTTAAGGATGCATGTGATGCATTATCCCAAGAAGTGGGAAAACTACCTACCACTGGTAGAGTTTGCTTATAATAATGGCTAGCATGAATCCTTGAAGATGAGTCATTTTGAGGCTCTCTATGGTAGGAAATGCAACATTGCAATCAAATGGAATAATCCAGTGGACATAATAACACTCAGGCCAAAGCTATGAAAATAAATGTAACAAAAAGTAGTTCGAATAAGAGATAATCCAATGGTGAATCAAGACCGGAAAAAGAGCTACGTCGACAAAAATAGGACTCCTAGGGAGTTCAAAGTAGGGGATCATGTGTATCTTCAGATTATACCTAGAAGAATTTCCTTGAGAATAGGAACATGTTCCAAGATGGCACCTCGGTTTTGTGGACCCTTCAAAATCTTGGATAGAATGGGACATGTTGCATATAGACTAGCACTTCCTCCTACAGTGAAAGCACACAATGTTTTCCATGTTTTATTGTTGAAGAAATATCTACATGATTCTAATCATATAATTGACTGGTTTGTGATCTAGGTGGAACCAGAGGGAGAATTCCTATAAGAACCCCAATGCATACTAGATAGGAAGGACATTCCACTCAGGAATAGAACCATTGCACAAGTTAAGGTGCAATGGAAACACTTTGGTCAAGAAGAAGCTCCATGAGAATTGGAGGATGCCATGAAACAAGCATACTCATTTTTGTTCACTACTGCTGTACATAAAGACCACAATGGTAGGTAGAACACCAAGGACGATGTTCCTTTAAGGGGGAGGGGATTGTAATACCCTTTTTCCCCCAACTTGTAAATATAATTATATTTAGATAAAATATTGTGGACATACCCGTCATGAGAATTTTGGAAATGATAATGAACCTTGTTATATATATATATATATTCTGTTATTAAATAAAAATGGAAAATTCTGGATAACTGTTGAAAGTAGGTGGATAGCGTTAGCGCTAGAAGTAACCTCCATATTGCATTGGAGGTAAGCCTAGTACCCATTAGTTTGTATGTCACAATGAGTAAATTAAAGGGGGGTCGAATGGGCACATAATCAAGATAATATCACTTTAACTCAGAAAACTGGGCTGGCATGCATAGGCAGATGAGGTCTTGATTTAACTTTAGTCGGTAATTTGTAGTAAGGGTGAGTAGGAGTAAGAAATTGAAGAGAAAATGTAAATATATGCTATGGACATCAGGTCTTCCAATATCCTAAGGATGAAAATCTTCAAATACAAGATCCTCTTGGATCCAAAACTTCAAGAAACTGAAAAATGATATAACAGTACTTTGATCAAACATACATCACAATATGATTACAACACTCGAATGGATCATCCATGCCCGAGCCTTTCAGTATCTGAGGCAAAAGAGGCAGAAAAGAAGGTTGACTATAATTAAACAAGAAGTCTCAAACTACAACACATAACCAAAGAAACATATGTTTCATTAAAACTTTACAATATGCGAACCTAGCTCAACCATCGACCCTAAAAAAAGATCAAAACTAACTATTTATACTCAGAACAACTCGCCACCACCACTAGGAATGTGACCTGGCAATTACAATCAAAGATTTGCATCTGCATTTTCTTTTTTCATTTTGTACATGCATCCTTCTGTCAGATGTGAACTCAGATGAGTATGGGCTTGCAGGAGAAGCCGTTGACAGGGGAACTTTGGGCTGGCAGTCTGCCTCCATGACCAGATATTCCATGATTTCCATTTATGGGGTGAAATGAGGTTTCAACTACCTCCCCCATTTCCATTAACTTCTTTCATCAGGATTGGGATGAGGATTGACACCCGTGAATGTCCCAGGCGGTGCCTACAACTACTTCAAGTCAATCCTGGGGCCTCAAGACCATGCAGATCTTCTTCGGTGACCAACATGGGCTCTTTTGGCCTTTGGTGTGGCTCCTTTCCATTTCTCCATGCAAACTCGAGCTGTGACCCTGGGCCCAAATCCTCGACACTTCGTGATTTTGCATTTTGCGAAACTGCGTCGTGCTCCATGCTAAAACCCCCGAGTCATGAAATCGTGATTTCTCGGATCTGGTGCCACACACCCCTTTGAATTGGACAACCCAGACAAATGTCAGTATTTCGGGACTCGAGAATATTGTGCATTCCCCACTTCATTTTTCTTGAAATGACTTTCTCCACGGTTCAAATCTGATGCCACACATTCTACTGGATCGGATGACCCACGTTTATTTTGGGTTTCGAGAGTTTGGACCTTCACCCTGACACTAAACTTCAAGAAATTTTATAATCCCAATCACCTGCGAGCTGCAAATATGGCTTCGGATGAAATATCCTCCACTGAAAATTGAACTTGCTCGCTCGCTTGATTCGGGTCCATATCAAACCAGTCTAAGTGTTGCACTTTGTGCTTTATGCGGTCTTCATGATCGAGGATTCAGACGACTGGATGTGGGCTGGAAAATAGGGAGACCAAGGTAGTTAAACATGGGGGGGGGGAATAAGAAACGATTTTACAAGCCGAAGGGGGAAAAAATGAGACTTGGTCTTCGAAAAGGAGAGAGACAGAGACAAATTATAGTCTTAGGTAGATACCACAACCCCACAGGACTCTGACAAGTTCATGTGATAATAGATAGTATGGATCATGATTCATGAGAAGGGATGGTAAGGAGAACAAATGATGGTTGAGATGAACCTGCCAGACCAATACATTGTTGGATATAAATTGCTCAGACCYAGAACAATCTTCTAGCCCAAAAAATTTAATTACCAGTCAAGATGGTAGTTGGGAAGTCTTCCTCAAGAGTAAATGAGGAAATGGGAAGAGTACCCATATGGAAACTTCCAGATATGACCCATATAATATTGTTGGGAAAGGAAAGAAAATTAAGAAAAATCGTGGGTAGAGGGAAGAGGATACACACATGTAGGTCGGAAGACCATTCGGGAGAAAGAAGATCCTGYGAGGCTCTCTAGTTCTTAGGAAATGAGAAATATATGTTATTATCGGTACAAGAGTGCTTGGATAGTTTTTTCTAATCAATATTTTAAATGGAGATGCAGTGATTGAGTGAGTGATCACAACAGGCTCCCTTGCTTGGTGGATAGAAAACTGAACTTCTAGGGCTTTGTGGGAAAAGGAGAGTAACCTTTGTCCCTTGTTGTAGCTAAGAAAAAAGGAAAAAAATCATCTATCTCATGGCATCATGGTCTAGCTAGGGGGTGGCCAGTTGAGGAATACTCAAAGAGAAAATTGTGCCTATGGTTGGGTGCAAAAGAGCACCCCTTTCAATAGTTGCCAATTAATTTCCAATTTCATATAAGTGTGACTCTGAATATGTTTAAGTAGATTAATGTTTACTCTTTAAAAAATAGAAATAGTTATGAGTTCTTTTTAAGAATAAAGTTCATATGTTGTCTTGGCTATTTTTTTGTAATATGCAATTTATCCTTGAGATAGATGATGGAAAATTATTTTACCTTGTTTGAATGGTAGAATTCATGGATCTAATGGCCTAGTGGCATGGGAAATTGGAAGAAAAGCTTGATTTTCATATTTTGTATATGGTTTCTTTCCTACCTCTATTTAGAGAAGGAGAATTGTTAGTAATGAGTTTTAAATGAATTTGGGAGAACAATACTTTGACCCCTATGTTGGTTGGAAAGTCCTCGAGGAACTATCAAGGGACCAAACATGGAAATATAGAGTCGGGACAAACTTTATGGGATAACTTTGAACCTATCAATCCCTTATAATTACTGTTGTCCTGTTACAATATTTGGATTCTTAAGTGAAAGGCGCTTCCTTCAAACCATGATCCATAGTTATCAAAGGATCAAGTCGGTGGCCTTAACCAAACCTCAGATAAAATCTGAGATTCTATCCCTCAGGGGATTTTCAAAGCTTCATATGACCAAGATACTGGAACCGTACGCTACACTAAAAGGGAGCTAAGCCTTCTAGGCTTTGGGACTTTCGAGTTATAGTAATTTGGGATGTTGGAACCTCACAACATTCAAATTCCTCCATAGGAAACATGTTGAAATAGTGTCCAAATGGTTGACCGACAACTAGTGGTTTTGTATCTATTGTCGTGAGATCCACTTTATCATTAAACCCTGACCAACTTATCAATTGTGAAGTAACGCGAGCCATAATGCTAAGGATCTATAGAATATTTCCTAACCAGTGTATATATTTTACGATCGAATTTGGCGTTGACTAACTATAGGAGTGAAAATGTGTTAAATGGTTGGAACTCTCAAATGTCGAAGTCGGGAAGTAACGCAAGCCGTAGATCTAAGGATACTTCAGGATTTCTCTCAAAATTTAGATCGAGCCTAATGGAAGGATAGGATAAGAGATAATGTTGACCGACAACAAGCATTCGTATCCCACTTATGACCTTTCCGGTAGGTAACCTTTTTGGACTTAAATGGGATAAGACCTATAAGAGACGTGAGGTCGTGAAATCATGAAGTGGAAAAATTCTTCCAACCTTCATATCGAGGGGAGGAATTTGGAGACATTGTGGACCATTTATCAAGGGTTCATTGAGAACCTTTCTGACCCATCCGATCACCTAGTGGGACAAAGTGTAGACACTTCGTCAAAGTCTTACTTTGGGGGTCCAGAACATCGGAACTCCGAGACTACGGGGCTTCAGGAGATGAGAGGATATAGGATGGTGTGTTAAACAATGAAGCATTGAAGAGCCTAAGTTCTGAAATCCCTGTGTGTGGTTTCCAACCTTGGTTTGACATGGCATGTATTTCATGATGATGTGGCATCATGGTATTGGTCGTGAATTAAGTGTGGGATCCCCCCCTTTGTCAAGTTTAAGCTATGTGTTAAGCACAAATTAATCTTAGCCATCAAATCCAAAGGTGGATAGAATATCCACCATAGATTCTAGAGTGGAAAGAGTCCTTTGAAATTCATAACTTCGGGGAAGTTTGTAGACCTATACAAGAATATCGAAGGGGTCGAAGGCTTGTTACTCACAAAGGCCCGAGAGATATCTCCTGCAACTGCCCCTCTAGTGGTCATGTTATCGCTAGAGGATGAAAACTGAGGTCATGTTAGTGCCATGTAGGATGGTATGAATGAGGTGGATCAATGTGGGTGCGATGTGGCCTTTGACCAATGATACCCCGAGAAGTTCAAGGAACCATAACTTTCGAAGCAGAGCTCAGTTTTGGACGAGTTTATAGTCATTGAAAATCTCTCAGAGAGTAGAAGGAAATGGTTCCCTTATTCTAAGAACTCGGAGAAGCTATAAGAAGGTGAAAAAATTTATACCCCATCCCTTAAAAGGGTACTTAGGGGGTTAGTTTTGTGACATACACTCTTCCCCTACCTCTTCCTGAAGTAGTGCCACAGGATCCATTGGTCCTCTACATACCTGATAGTTTAGAATTGGGACTTGATGAGGTTTTTGAATTCCTCCCACCTAGTTACTGGTGGATCACCCTCCATCCTAAGTGTTTCTATGTGGCTTTCCCAATAGGTTAAATCATGGCCCTCTAACTTCATTCTAGCAAATGAAATCTTATGCCCTTCATTTTATGGTGAATGCTAAAATAAACATCTAGTTGTTTCAACCAATGATTTGGTTGTAATGCATCAATATCAACTTGGTATGGATTTATTTCCACTTTCTCTTCCATATTGAATAAGGAATGTGAAGGGTTAATGGAACTGAAACTCAACTTTTGTTTCTTAGATTCTTTCCACGATTCTTTTCTTGAGTCTTTTCATTCTCTCTATTTCCCCTCCGATCCAATCTATGAGTTAGAGCCTCCATCATCTCCAAACGGCTTGAGATTTATTTCTAGATCCTCCATGAGGATGTTCATATTGTGAATGAAGTCGGAAAATTTCACTTCCAACCTCTCAAATCTCTCTTTTTCCATATCTCGAGCATTTTTATGAACAAACTCGTCTGATATGGATAGGTTTTTTGTTACTTCTCTTTAAGTCGATTCCTAGATCCCGCAACTTCCCAAAAATACCCAAAAGAAAAACTTTCTCTGATACCAATATGATATGTAAGATTCCATGGATATTCCACTCGAATTGTTTGTCACAACAGATATAATAAAATATTGAAATATTTACTATTAAGGCTATTTTTCCTTTTTATCTCAAACTCTTGATTACTAGTTTTCTTGTTAAAATAGAAATGTATGAAATAGTTCAAATGATAAAAATAGAGAAAATAAGTACACACACCATCCACAAACAAACAAAAGATATTACCTATGAAACACAATACAAGAGAAAACACAGCTAGAAGGTGAGGGATCCCTGCTTTCTTTTCTCTAGTATGGAAATAATGCAAGTACAAAGAATGAGGTACTCTCAATGGATTTTCCTTTGACCTGTCACATGTATGGATGCTACAAAATATTTCCTCCTCTTTTATGTTCACATAATACCACTCTTAGATGTTTTTATCATCTATGGAATAAGATACAATGCAAAAGCATGGAACCCCTTATCCTCCTAGTGGCCCAATATTTAACATATCTTGATAGCCATGTAGGGGTAGGTTTTTGACTTCCTCAACCCTCAATTGTGATAAGGTTTTCAAAATTCTATAATATTCTTGAAATTCCATACATGTCTATCCCCATTTGCATGAGTGAATTGGGTTGATGTGACATCCTCTCGTACCATGGTGGTCAAGACCATAGGTCAACTTGCGAGAGGCATAATGTTTGCATACAAGCTCTGATTGATGCCATTTTTTCACCATTGGAAATGTGTTGATGTGCATAATAGTGTCACGGAGTCTGAGCTATGTGGGAGAATTTTTAACCCCAAATAATTTATTTTCATTCCTCAAAATGGTCCTAGAAGGTTCTAGACCCCAATTTTCCAAATTGGGACCTGCAACTAAAATGTCCCTACAAGTTGATTCCTACAATTTTCCCACTTTTAAAGGATCAAGATAGATGAAAAACAATATAATGATATAATTCAGATCATAGGGGAAAGTTCTCTCAAATCTATTGTATTTTCAAAAGAGCAAGAATCCTAGTCTTGATGGCCTTACCCTGAAATTGTTTCTTGGATTTTATGATTTTCTCAAATCTAATATTCTTAAGGTGGTAAGTGAATCTAATATCTCAGGAAAAGTATTAGGATATTTCAATGCAACCTTTATTACTTTAATTTCAAAAAAGAAAAATACGATGTTGCCTTTGATGACTTCAGACCAATATCCTATTGCAATCTGATCTATAATCTCATGTCCAAAATTATAGTGAATAGGCCCAAACCAATCCTTAGTGAAATTATCTCAGAAGATTAATTTGGGTTTCTTCATAAGAGTCAAATTCATGACATACTGGCATTGGCCCAAGAAGAATTGCACTCTATCATGTCTAAAAAGATTCCAACTATTATTCTGAAATTAGACTTATCACAAGGCTATGACAAAGGAAGTTGGGTTTTTATAAGTATTGCATTGATTAAAATGGGAATGAGTTTGGAAAATGAAAATTGGGTTATGGGGTGTATCAAATCAACCTATTTTGTTATTCTAAAAAATGGTTCTCCATCTCCTTTTCTTGGCTCTTTGAGGGGTCTTTGTCAAGGATTCCCTTTGTCTCCCTTCCTGTTTCTCCTAATTGTCGAGGGTCTACGTAATCTTATTGCCAATGTCAGAAGGATAGGACTCTTTAAAGGAATTAAAATAACTTTGTTTGAATTTATAACACATTTTCTTTTTGTTGAAGATGTAATGTTATTTCGTGCAAGTTATATACAAGAATTACAATCTCTTAGATATATATTGGATCTATTATGTTTAGCCACAAGGATGAAAATTAATCTATCAAAGTCTATTTTACTTGTTTTCTCTTTCAGGCAGGGGAATATAGTCCATTTTGAATCTATTCTTTCTTACCCTCGTAAATATATTGTTGTTGGCCTCAAATATCTTAGCTCTTATCTTAATTCAAATGCTAACACTATTGAAAATTGGATGTGGATTTACAAGAAAATCAAAGTGAGAATTTATTTTTGGGTTTATCATTGGCTGTCATGAGGAGGTTGGTTGGTGCTTCTTAACTCAGTGCTTAGTATCATCCATGTGTATTGGTCCTCAATTGAAAAATTAAAAAATGGATTTTAACAAAGGTTAGTAAATCCTACTTCCAAATTCTATGGGTAGGTAAAAAGGAAACTAAAGGCATTCCTATTGTTAAGTGGACACGCATTGCGATGTCGAAAGAATTGGGGAGATGGGGAATTAAGAGTATTTTTTGGTTTAGTATAGATTTTTCTACTGAGAGCCTCTAGAGACTAATACAAAACCAAATTCATGGGGAAGGATGATTCTCACCAAGGATCTATTTGGTATGTCTCTAGAAGAATGCATCAGAATGCCAAGGGAGTAGGCGTCAAACAAATTTATTTTTTGGAAAATGTTGGTGGATTCCTTTCCTCTCATTGGTTATCGGTTGGTATAGAAAATACAAAAATGGTAAGAGTGTGTGTATAGGGGAGGATCCTTATTTAATAATGATGTTAGAGGTATTTATATTTTATCATAGTTCTTGGAAAGCTTTCAGTACTACATTTTCAATCCTAAGAATGCTCTATTTTTTTCAATTTTTTAGGGATTGACCATTCCCTAATAGCTTTGATTTGATTATGGTATGCTTTGAAACCTTAATGAGATACAATATGACCCAAATTTTCCACTACTTCAACCCCAAATGTACACTTGGAAGGCTTTGAATAAAGTTATTTCTCTTCCAATAATTGTAATACTCTATCAACACATTGTACATGCTCTTCCCAAGATTTGATATAGATTAGTATGTCATCAAAAAATACTAACACAAGTTTTATAAGGAAGGGTTTAATAGAATTCATCAAGATTTGAAATGTTGAAGGTGCATTAGTAAGTACAAATGGCATAACCAAAAACTCATAACTACCTTCATGTGTTCTAAACATTTTTTGGGGAATGTCTTCCTGCCTCGGTCTAATTTGATGATATCTTGAATGAAAATCAAACTTAGTAAAGAAAATTGCTCCATGCAATTCATCTAATAATTCATCAATGACAGGAATATGAAACTTATCTTTGATGGTCTTTTTCTTAGGCTTCCTATAACCTGGACATATAATCCATGAACCATATTTTTTCATAATGATCACTATTGATGAAGAGAAAGCACTTTGGCTACGAAGAATGATTCCAGCCTCTAACATTTCTTGGTTCATATGCTAAATCTCACTCTTCTATGAATATGGGTAATTGTAAGGCCTAATGTCAATTGGTACACCTCTTGGTTTCAAATTAATAGCATGGTTATGATCTCGAGCATGTGCAAGACCCTTAGGTATCTCTCCAAATACCTTGGAATGATTCTTGATAACTATTTGGAGATCCAATGGAGTAGAGGATATATACATTTGAACATATAGTGAACAAAATTATGCAATTACACCATCATGTTCATTTTTGAGTAATTTTGTCATGCTATTAGATCTTCTCACTTTAGAGGGATTTCATCATGTTATTAGATCTTCTCACTTTACAGGAAATTCTCATGAAAAGATCTTGAAAGTTAAGGTTCATTGTTCCCAATGATTGTAATCATTGGACCCCTAATACAACATTAACACTACCCATTTGGATGGAAATCATGGGAATATCCAATAAATACTTCCTCATATTGAACTTAATACTATTGCACTTCCCCGAACAAGTTATGGTACCTCCATATGTAATCATTACTTGAAATTATGGTGATGGGAATACAACTCTTTTGAGACTTCTTGTTGTTTTGTAATTGACGAAGTTATGGGTACTACCATAATCAATGAACAATATTACCTTTTTCCTTTTTATATATCCTTCTATATTAAGGGTTTATGGAGTACTAATTCCAACCAATTCATGACAATATATCGTTGGAGTAGCTTCTTCGTAAATGTGTTGAACCTGCACAGAATAGATCTAGCTAGAAAATGCCACAAACATTTGCAGAGAGAAATTGAGAAAGAAGAAGCAAGAGAGAAAGAATGGAAGAATTTGCATTAACAGTAATGAATAATGAATCATTTACACATGATATACTCTATATAACTCAATCAATGTGCACTGGAGAAGAATCAATGCATCATAGTGGTGGTCTAGATTGATCTAGACACACACAAGTAATTACGAGAGTGAACTTCCACCTAGTCTAGTCTCTCAAGAAGTTATGAGAGTGAACTGCCACCTAGATGAGTTAAATAGTCAACCAAACTTGTGTTAACTAACTGAAACAAAGTGTGGTGAGGAGTATATAAAGGTATCAAGGGTAATGCACCAGTCTGGTGATGAAACCAAGGCAAGTGTGCATTAGCATGGTGATGATCCCAATTTTGCATGGTGACAAAACCAACGCAACATCTAGACTCAACTCAACTAGTCAAACTAAAGTGTCAACTGAAGAGAATATTCTCCAGGTGGAATATTCTCCCCTAAAATATAGGAGACTAGATAATGACTAATTATGACTAATAAACAAGGAAAAAACATAGGAAAAATAAATCCTAGGTGTGTGTGAAGTAACTCTAACACCCCCCCATGAACATCACTATGGTGAAAATAAAGAATGGGTCCCGACAATGAGGCCATGTTAGGTACCAAAATACAAAAGATAAAATGAAAATAAAGTGAGGAAATAGGGAAAACCTCATGGGACCCACCCCCCGCCCTCCCCCTCAAGGTACAATGTATGTAAAAATAAGAAGTACAGTTGCTAGGAAATTGTGTCCTTCACTCCAAGATGACTTCTTAGATAATGAAATTTTTTCTCAGTGAAGGTCTTGGTGAAGATGTATGTTGTTTGTTCTGTTGAAGGAAAAAAATTGTAGGCTGATGATCCCCTCATGTACTAAGTCCCAGATGTAGTGCATGTGGATCTCAATGTGCTTTGCCCGCTGCCTCTGAACTGGATCTTTGCATAACTTCAGAGTTCTCTGGTTGTCACACCAGATGACGATTGGTCAATGAAACTAAATGCCCAACTCATTGAGAAAATGTTGTAGACACATATCCTAAATGGTTATGTTAACTACCCCTTTGTACTCTTCCTCGGCTGAAGATACATAAATGGAATCTTTCTTCTTGCTCAAACAACAAATAGGTCTTGAACCAAGACTGAGTGAGTACCCATATGTGGACTTGCGATCAGTGTTATCGCCAACCCAATTAGAATTAGTGAACCTGATGAGATCTAATGTAGATTCTAATGCATAATGAATCCCAAAGGTGATGGTGCCCCATAGGTATCAAAGGATACACTTTGCAACCTTCCAATGTAGCTCATGCGGCTCCTGCATGAACCTGGAAACTGCGCAAATTGCATAGGAGAGGTATGGTCTGGAGTGTGTGAGATACAACAAGATCCCCACTGGTTGTCTGTATAGTGTGTTGTCAACCAATGGAGTCTCCCTGTCATCCTCAAGTTTGACTCATGATAGGAAAGGACTCAGAGAAGACTTGCAGTCTGTCATGTGAAATCTCTCAACGATATCTCATTCATACTTGGCATGAGATAGTTTGATGCATAATGCATCCTAACTGATATCGAGTCCGAGGAATAAGTGTAGTGGACCCATTTCTGTCATAAAAAACACTTCATATAGAATCCTCTTGACTGCAACAATCGTTGACGTTAATCACTCAGTGATCAACAAATCATCAACATATAGAACTAAGAGTAGAAGTGAATCAATCATCCTGATCATGTAGACATTCAGGCCTAATTTACAATGTACAAAGTTCTGTGAAAACAGGTAGGAATCCATCTTGGCATACCATGCCCTCAGAGCCTGCTTGAGGCCATAAAGAGACTTCTTTAGTCGACAGACCAGAGATGAGTCCCACATAAATCCTTGGGATTGCTCTATATATATCTCCTTAGAGAGATCATCATGAATAAATGCATTCTTCATGTCCATCTGATGGACTTCCCATCCCTTGGCTACCGCAATGGCAAGTGCCAATCATATGGAATCCATCTTCTCTACTGGAGCGAAGGTCTCATCGTAGTCAATACCATGCACCAACTGAAATCATTTGGAAAAAAGTATGGCTTTGTATCTGCTAATCTGTCCATCCTCTATGCTCTTGGTCCTATAGACCCATCTACATCTGAAAATTTTCCTCCCAGAAGGAAGGAGATTCAGATCCCAATTTTGGTTCTCGGGGAGGGATTTGTACTCCTCCTCCATGGCAGATTCCCAAAAGGGATTTCTAGCAGCCTCACCATAAGACTGTGGATCTGAATACTGAACCAAGAAAATATTCCTGGAGGGAAATGGTTCAGCGGAAGTGAGTGCAATGAGCGGCTTCTCAAAATCAGATAGAGTCCTCCTAGTATCGCTTGGATCACCAACAACATTGCCTGCATCCTGAAGAGTAGTTTGTGCCCACTTGGGCCTCTACTCTGGATCTGCAACTGCATCTGGATGCTCTGAATCTGCATCCAACTGTGTTGACTCTGCATATGAATCATTTGATTCCACTGATTCAAAACTCTCATCTAAAGACGATTCAACATGTGTATGCTCATCATCTTGGATAGGTGGAAGAATGAAGGTGTCTACATGCGGTTGTTGAGGTACATGCGAGACACTTTCCTTGAATTGGACACTTCTCTCAATGATAAGATAGTTCGAGGAAAGATCAATAAGTTTGTATCCATTCACACCGTCGGGGTATCCAACAAAAATAGACTCAATGCTCCTTGGAACAAGTGTCTTCCTCTTTTTAGATGGAATCTAGGCCCATGCACATGAACTGAAAATATGAAAGTGGGTCACTTCTTGTTTGAGGCTACTCCAAACCTCATAGGGAGTCTTACCCTTGAAATATCTATGGGGAGATATGTTTTTTATGTATGTTTCACAATTAATTTCTTCAGCCCATAGTATCTATGGTAGTGACATTTCATGCAACATGAAAGATGCCATCTCTTTTAGAGATCTGTTTTTCCGCTTAGCAACTCTGTTTTGTTGCAAAGTACAGGGATCTGTGTGCTACAACTGAATCTCTTCCTCATGGAAAAGATTATGGATCTCATGATTTACATACACTCCCCCATTATTAGTTCGGAGGACTTTGATTTTCTTTCCGGACTGTGTCTCAACTAGGGCTTTGAAATATTTTAGGTGTTGAAAGACCTCAGATTTTTTCTTGAGAAAGTAAATACATGTGAAACGTGAGAAATCATCAACAAAAATGAGAACAAACCTCACTTTGTTGATAGATGGATGTTGGAAAGGACCCATGAGGTCACTATGGATCATATCTAAAGGCACGGAAGCTCTTTGAGACTTTCCTTTGTCTAACTTCTCTTGAGGGTGTTTTCCAAGAACACATTCCTCACATACTCCCTTGGAGAAATGGATGTTTGGTAGACCATCAACAAATATTTGCTTGCTAAGTTGTTTCATATATCTGAAATTCAAATGTCTGAACCTTTCATGCCATATCCTACTACTTTCATCAGCATGGGTAAGCAATAAAGTAGAATCTGGTTCAATAAATTTAGAAAATGTATACAATCTAGATTGATGATTTACCTTACCGATAACAACCCTAGAGTTGGTTTCCATGTCATATATGTCCATGGAATTTGGTGTGAATATGAATTTCTTTTTGGTGCCATAATTCATCATCTGATACACGAAGAGAAGGTTGACAGAAAGTTTGGGAATGTGCAGGACATTCTTGAAGATTCCATTGGTGAGTTCAATCCTTCCTTTGTCGGTGACTTCGACTAGAGAGTTGTCTCCCATCGGAATAGGAGGACCTTTGCATGCATCCAATGAATAATAGTCTAGTTTTGTGGCAATCATGTGATGTGATTCTCCTGAATCTACGATCCAAGCATCGAGAGAGGAGTTGATGGTAATCAAGGCATGGCTAGAATTGTCTTTCTTGGGATTATGATATTTTGGCTTCTTCTTCTTGAAACCCTCCGGGATGCGATATCCAAGGTTGTTTTGCTGAAGTATTTGAGTCATTAGATCTATTTTTTTTTTCATGCATACTAATTCTAGATGGAATCCTTTGTGACAGTATGTGCATTTCTCCCCTTTTCTTCCCTTTTCCCCTTTGGATCCGGAGACATCGGTGAAGGGTTTTGAGTACCTTTCCTTCTTTGGATTTTCATGAGATTTCCTTTTTCCTTTATCTGTATGTTTTTGATATTGATGTATTCCATATCGAACAGTAATTGCATGCACCTTTGGGCCTTTGATTTTTCCCATGTTGATGAGCTTGGTTTTCTCTTGTGTCAGGGATTCGATAAAGTCCTCAACAAAAGGCATCTTTCAAGTGGCTTCGGAGGTGAATATGAATGAATGGAATGTGGAAATGAACATGGATAATTTAGAACCAAGTTTGGAGAGAATTTGAGAACCATTCGTTTCTCCTCCTTAGATTTATCAACCTCGCAAGCTTTGAGTTGCGATAGTAAATCCTTGAATTTTGTAAAGAAATATTGGATATTGTCGAAGATTTTTGGATCCAATGTGAGCAATTCCACCTCCAAAATGTGTCCCCTCATCTCATCGTGTTTTAAAAAGAGCCCTTCCAAGGTGGTCCATCATTCATTGGGATTATTACAGGAAGATATGTGAAAAAGGAGATCGGGAGAAATAAGACTGCAAATTGTTCTGAATGCTTCATCCATTCAATTTAAGTACTTGGATTTTTCTATGGATGATGTTGGTTCTTTGTCTGTATTCAAGGTTAACATGTTCAATCCTATGGTTTGGAGATGTATGACTATTTTATCCTTACATGCAAAGTAGTTGTAAGGTGTAAGAATGAATTCTTTTGGGAAATCCATATTTCCATTATCTTAAATCTTTTGTACCTACAAAAAAAATTGGTGTAGCTTTTTCTTAGTAGTCCGTCGAATATGATACCATGTAAATGTGTTGAACCTACACAGAATATATCTAGATAGAAAATTCCACACACATTTGTAGAGATAAATTGAGAAAGAAGAAGCAAGAGAGAAAGAATGGAAGAATTCTCATTAATCGTAATGAATAATGAATAATTTACACATGATATACTATGTATAACTCAATCAATGTCCACTGGAGGAGAACCAATGGGCCATAGTGGTGGTATAAAGTGATCTGGACACACACCAACATTTACAGGAGTGAACCTCCACCTACTCTAGTCTCTTAGGTAGTTACAAGAGTGAACTGCCACCTAGCTAAGTTAACTAGTCAACCAGTCTTCAGTTAACTGACTGAAACAAAGTGTAGTGAGGAGTAGATCAAGGAATCAAGGGTAATGTGATAGTATTATGATGAAACCAAAGCAAGTGTGCATTAACATGGTGATGATCCCAATGTTGCATGGTGACAAAACCAATGCATCATCTAGACTCAACTCAACTAGTCAAATTGAAGTGTCAACTGAAGAGAATATTCTTCGATGAAATATTCTCCCCTAAAATATAGGAGACTAGATAATGATTAATTATGACTAATAAAAAAGGGAAAACCTTAGGAAAAATAAATCCTAGGTGTGTGTGAAGTAACTCCAACATTCTTCCAGATATAGATTTGGTAATGGTTCCAATTCTTGATCTTCTTCCTCTTCATAGTCTATGCAGAATAATTTCTTCTCACCGCATTTATGTCACTTACTATACTTTCTGTCACAATTGAAACATAGTCCCTTTTCTCTTACTTCATCCATTTTTTGAGGTATCAACCTTGTTAGTTGATTTAATTTAGGCGAGGGAACATGGTGTTCTCCATAGTATTTAGCGACCACCCTTTTAGTATTCATATTTTTCTCCCACTTCCATTTCCATATTGAAAGTATTCTCTAGGTATTTAGGTTAGGAGACACACACCTCATGTTGAATGTTCTCCTTTAAAGTTCCCAAAAAAGGGTATACCAAATTATCCTATGGATTTTTTTTTACCCTTAGGTTGGGATTTTGGAATTGTTGAATGTGATCTATAATTGGACCTTTTTTCCAAAGATTTATCACTTCAATAAAGAATGTATTTATATTAATATCCCTATAACATGCTATCAATTATTCTATAAGAATGGAACAAGATATAGTAGAATCTTTTTTTCTTTCATAAAGACATTGATACCAAAAAAACTAATTATTTTCTAAATACAAGGATGCAATAGTTACCTTTTGTAATCTTGGCACTTGGTGTATATCAAATAATTTTTCCATCTAGAATATCCATGTTATAAGGTATTTACCATCAAACTTCATCATATCAATCTTGGTAATTAAGTAGTTCCTTGTTTCCGAGTTGAACCCCTGATGATGTGGATTTTGAGGTGATGAATAATCATGATTTTAGGGATCAATCTTTATTTCCTCCACATTTATATGATTTCCTTTTGTCCTGGTATCTCTTGGAGAGGATCTCTCATATATGGTATGTAAAAATATGGTTGTCATGGAAATTTTATATTCTTCCATATTTGCATCCTTTTTCTTTTCCATTTGTTCCATTTGTACCCTTTTTTCATCCATATTCTTCTCCACCTTTCCCATTTGGTGAAACTTCTCTTCTCTTTCTTCTTTAGTCATGGTTAAGATCTTTGGAGGTTTACTTAGTGAAGTAAATTTTGGACATTTCCTTGGAGCCATGGGAAAAAGTTACTAGATCCTAAGGAAAAGTTAGTCTCTAGAGCTATAGCTATTTGATATAGTACTAAACCCAATATCTCAAGGAAATAACTAAAGAGTCTCAATTGTGTCCTTATCCATACTACCTAACTACCTAGGTACTAGAGAGTGGTCTCCTCGAGTGTTGTTCTTAGTGTACTATAGCAACAAGATGGCTTAATATCTTATCCAAGGTTGGTTTCAAATATATTTTTATGAACCAAGCATCTTGAAAATGATATAAATTTAATGAATACAATCCACTTCAAGGGTTAATCATCCTTTTACAATATATCTAATTCACAACATAAAATATAATGATCCTAAGACTAGGTCTCCTTGGTATATATATAGGATACAAAGGGTGCAATTATAATGAAAGGGTACAATGAAAGGTTCTATTGGACCTAATAATATAACAAATTAATTAATAATAAATGCTTATTAGGGAATCAAATTAGGGGCCTAAGGGCCTTAACATATCCCCCCACTTTAAAAAGTATTTTCCCTCAAATCTTGTAATTGAGGGTGTTTCTTCATGAATTGTTCATTTTCCCATGTATATTCTTCTAGAGGCATATTATTTCACTTGATTAAAGGCACTCCATAATGGTTCTATTATGAATATATAGAGAAAACTAATCTATAATTTTTTATTGTTCATAAATCACCTACCCTTTGTAAAATCTCATTCCACTGAGCACACTTTTTGACTTATTCTTTGAGGACACTTGCGTGCAAGTGATACGATTATGGTACATGATGATTTAGTTTTGATTATGGGTTATATATGATGATGATGATGTATTGTGACTTATTGTTATTTTGATGTATATGTATTGGCAGAGGCTATTGACGAGTTTTCCTATTGACGAGTTTTCCTGAGTGTGTAGGACACATGACAAGTTATGGATGTTGATGGAACCAATGGACTTCCTTGGACTCCGGATTGAGTCAAGGAGTGGATTATATTTGTTTGAGTATTTAATTTTATGCACATGTGAAATATGATTGATTGCAGTATGATTTATTTAAATGGATCATTGAGATTGTTTTTGTTAGTGGATGCAGGCTTGACGATGCTTTCTAATCCGACTCACATAAGGAGTAAAGGGGCCATGCACAAAAACCAAACATTGAGGGATATGTGTGGACGCATCCTTATCACAACCTACTAGCACTCACGTCGTGGTATGAGACGTAGGTTAATGATTACCTAGTTCGATAGGTCCACGATGTCATGAGGGAGGATTTACACAATCGCTCATGAAGATTTGTAAGGGGCATGCAATAAGGAAGAGTACTTATTCCTTATAAGCCCTTAGTATCTCACAAGGTTGACTAAGTGGAGTGTTGACTCCAAGGGTCAGAAAAACATCCAAAACAAGTCAATGACAAGTAACACCCTTGGAGCATGGATGAGCATCTTGAAGAGAACGTTGCGTGATTAAATTGAGTCAATACATTAGGTGGCCTACGGAACTTAATGAAATAATTAGACCTTCTTAGAACTTGGAATTAATTAATTAAAGAATAAATATAAGTATTAGTGTAAATGAGAAACTAAATAAAAAATTATTAAATTAATTAAAATAAATGAGGATTAATCAAACTCTAGGAAAAGGGGGAATACAATTTAAAAGGTTGGATAAAATGCACATGTGTGCATGAAATTAATAAAATGGATTTTTAAGAATAAAAGAAATAATAATATGAGAGAATAGGTGTACACATAGAATAGTATCTAGAGTCAAACTACACTAAGTCTAACTAGAAGAAGATTCCTAATCAAACTCCAACTAAGATCTAGTTAGGAGACACTCATTAAATGAGAAATTGGAGAAAAAAGGGACAACTAAGAGAAAAGATAGGAATACATTAAGGAATGTGAGAGAAATTGGAAATAAAATAAAAATGGTAATTACTTGTGCAACTTGGGGAGAGTGTGACAAGTGTGTGGGTGAATAATCCAAATTAAATTAATTAAAAAAAAGATAATTAATTGCGCATGAGGACATGTGTCATTGGGGATTTTTCTATAAAACAAATGTGGTAGAAGGGAAAAGGAACTCACTTATTCTTGGTACTGTTATGCTGCCAAAGTTTTGGTTGATTGTGTTTTACTTGTGAGAGTTGGGATTTCAAGCTTGAGAAAGAGTGGAATCTCTTCCTTACGAGGAAAGCTTGGAGCTATTGTTTTTGTTTTTTTTTGTGTGGCCCCTTTGCAGCTTGGGGGGATAAGGAGGAAGAAGAGTACATGTAGCATTGGATAGGAGGTACCGGTGAATTCTTGGGATTGGAAAGTGGGAATAGAAAGGATTGGCACAAGACCGAAGACCATCTTCAGATTTTGTTATCTCTTGGCTACAGTATTGTGAAGATCAATTGTTTAATTTGTTATATTAGAACCTTTACGATTTTTATGTTATTATTTAAACTAGATAATCAATTTGCAAGGGTATGAATGGTGGCCGAATTCACCAATGAAATGATGTAAATTGACTATATATGATTTCATAATGAGATTTAGATGGAGACGATGAATAGCTATCATTATAAGTTTTATTTCTTGTATATTGTCATTTTGTGACTGATGCATCTACTTGATGATATTTATTGGTGGATCATTCCTAATATCTATATATATCTATCACATGGAGTTAATGGAATATGGAGCATATTACCTCTCTGTATAACTTCTTAATGGATTAGAAAATCAAAGATTGTTTAAAAGGAGTAAACTTATGATATTCCTCCATTGTGTAATGATCTTAATAATATAGTAAACTCAACAATCACTCTATGTATGGCATTAAGCCTTCATGATTACTGTATTCGCGAACAATGTTTATTTTTAAGTGAACCCATCTCTAACTCATATTGATAATGATTATGCACATTTGAAGCGTTTCCAATTTTTATGTTAGTGGGGAAGTTAATAATTTCAGACAAACCATTAGCTAGAATTCCACAAGATCCGTTTCACTAATCTCAACTGATACACCTGTGAGTGGAATTAAATTGTGTTCTTACTAACCAAATACTATTAAATTGGGCTCGGTTGGCACCAGACGGAAGATAAAATATTCCTCTGATAGCGCTAATCTACCTCTTTGTGGTGGTACTTTTTAATTGAAGCCATCATAGCTTAACACTGTAGTAGTTCACCAAGTGGAACACCACTGTGACAGTTTACCATTCGAGTTTACTGGACTTAGTCTAGTAGCTACATGATTCTTTAATTTGTGACCTAGATTTCTAAGTATGGAACAAAAAATGAAAACTCTTTGATAATTGTTCAAAGGTAACATTGAGCATTGACAATGTGGATACAGAACCACATGTTCCTACCTCCTCATCCTTCATTATTTAAATCATCGTTCATTATTTTGAGTCCGATTGAATTACTAAAAATTTTATTTGTTTTATAGATAGAGTTATTACAAGAGACAAGAAGATCATGTGATAGTTGTCTCTAAGTATCAGTTCAGCAGATTCCCTATATTGCACACTCGCCTAGTATTCGTCCTTAAGATTTATCATGAAATATGGACTTGGAAATCCAACTATGGAGATGTCCTTAGCCTTGTTAGGTTGATAGAGTTAATTGTAACAATAAATTTATCTTCTGTATAAAATTTTGGTCACTTGCTTCAGACTATCATTAATGGTGAATCTGAGTATAATTGTGTTCCTAATCTATGACCATGACAACCTCTATTGTTGATCTTGGACTATTCGTTGGGATTCACTACTTTAATACAACTCAGAATGCCAATCTTTTGTGATACTAAGATCAAAGTTTGGATCTGTATCGCCTTTAGAGTAACAAACTAAACCAAGACTTTTCCTTCACAAGTTCAAATACCTTTTTTTACATCATCGAACCCTTTCCTATTTATCTGGGTTGTTAATAATCCTCATGTATCTATCACTATTAAATACTATTATTATTACAAAAATATATTTTCTTAACCGTCTCTTAAAGAGACATAAAATAATCATGCCTTCCTTACGACGTTTCGATCGTCTATTTTAAATAGTCATGGAAACATGGTGAAGCCTAACATGTATGTATAATACACTCTTGCTTTAATATTAGTTTATAATTGGTAAACCCCTCACGGGGAATTATATGTAAGACTGGTCATACTCATAAATCTTACACACAATATTTAGTTAATTACTAACATAATTAACATAGATTAACTCGTATCCCAACAACAATAGAGTGTAGTATATTGGTAATTTAAGGGGATAATCGGTTACGATTATACCACTTGTGTTTCTTTGTCTTAGTTCGGAAGTGTTGAACTTCGATCTAATTTATTCCAACATCCCTTTGTAATAAAAACAACAATCAACAAATCCTTCTATCGAAATCCTAATCCCTTTATATCGTAGTCAATTGATAGCAAATAGTTAGAGATAAGGTTGATTTCTAATATTTTATTTAATGATTCAACTCTTAAAAATATCCTCTATAATGATTTTTTAAATGGCTAGAAGATATAATATAGAATCTCTCACTAAATTTCACTATGCACAAAGATATAATATAGAATCTCTCACTAAATTTCACTATGCACAAGTTGGAAATTTGTCCTAATCGATCATATTCATATTGGAACCTTACTAAACTATTGGTATTGTTTTCTTAGAATAATATGTTCCTTTATTGTTGAATATTTTAATCGGTGACATTGTGTATTGATAGAATTAATGTTAATTATCGATGTACTTAGATATGGAAAGAAATTCTATAGTAAAGATTGAACTGTAATAACTATTGGTTGGTTGTGTGACTTTAATATTAGATCATATGTTGAATTATTTCCAATGATAGACCCAATCTTGTTAAAGTTTAGTTGATCGATTGTGTAATGATAATTTTGTGAATTGGAATGATATTTGAAGTAACTGGCTTACATTACTATTTCACTATGAATTGGTATGATGTTTCTTTGGAATGGAATAGGGGATACAGGAATTAGATACCTTCATGTTACTCAGAACAGTTGCCAGTATTGAGACCTTAAATGGTCAAAATCAATTAGATGAATCTTGGACTTGAGCATTGATTATGTGTCTTGGAGGTCGTAATTATTGGATTACTGAGAGGGGGGGTGAATTAGTAATAGAGAAATTTAATCCTTTTTAACCATAAAATGCAAGTGTTATATCAATGTAGCATTATCATCCAATAGTTGCAGAGTAAATAAACAATGAACAAATGAGCAATAATACACATACACATTACA